>VDFB02046900.1:0-31768 GCA_007258455.2 Sequoia sempervirens | reverse complement strand
TGAATCTTTTATTGGTCTTTCAAAATATTTCATAAACACTTCTTTGTAAGAGATTGATATTTTTCTGTATCTTTTAAAACAAAGAAGACAGGTATAAAGCACTTTCAACTTTTTTTATTAGTGTCAATACCAATTGAAGCATATTACAAAAACAGTTGTACTCATTTTCATTTCATTTCCACTCAATTCAGATAACAATATGCATTAGCTAACCCATAAAATTATTTGTCCTCTACTTGTTTTAAACTTTGTAGGTTTATCCATAGTTTTCCAACTCGATGAGTTGTAAAAAGTACTTGCAAGTTTTTCCCTCTGGCTAGATTTCACCACATTTACTCGCCAATCCCCTTGCCCCAAGTTTTTTGGTGAGTACTTGTTGAAAACTCAACAGAGCCAACTATTTGACTCCCTATGATGAAAAACTTGCCAAAAACATGCAAAAAATGCAGAAAAAACATGGATATGACACAGTTTTTTTGCTTTTAAAAGCCCTATTTGGCCATATTGAACACACACGACAACATTAGAGCATTCTCAAGCAAATTGGAAGGACTTTTTAGGGGAATTGAAGAATAATTTTCTAGAATTTCAGATCTGCACCAGGTTAGTTGATTTTTTTTTTTCAAGCATATAAATTTATAAATCATTTCTAATTTTTTAAGCATGTAAAATTTACATATTTTATTGCATTGAATTGATTCAATTTATATAAATCTATGTAAAGATCCATATTGATGCCCAAGTATGCACCAAAATCAGTCAATTTTTCCTATCCTTGCTCTAGGCATTTATGTTCATGAATCATGATCATCATTTCTAATTTTTGAGGCATGTAAAATTTACATATTTTATTGCATTGAATTGATTCGATTTATCTAAATTTGTTTGTTGATTAAAATTTAAATAATTTATAGTTACACATTTATTTGAATCAATTTTTTAATTTTTCTAAATATAAGGTTTATGTTTTAAGGTTAAAAGATGTTATTTTTGTTGAAGTCACACAAAGGACTCAAAGGAGCAGCAATCTATCTACAACACCAAATAACCTTCCACACAAAGAATTCTATACTACCAAAAATGCTACAAGGTGTATACAAGATATGATTCACAAGAGAAGAGTTGCTTATAAAAGCAAGGCGAGTGCTAGGATAACATAGAATTATAACAAGTGTCATAATCATATCACATGAGACACAGAGACAAGTACTGTAAGTGTACCTTAAAATTGCCCTAAGAAAACTGATGGGGGAAATAACCCTTTTCACGCCAACATTTTTTGTCAAATTCATTAATTCAATTACCATATTATCGTATTATGTTTCAATTTTTCAAATGCATTTAAATTTTACATGATTTTTTTTTAATTTATGTTCAAATTGTTGTATTTTTTTTAAACACATTTTTTATCAATATTTAAAGTTAATATACAATGGCATTTGGCTCTGCATCAAGTTCAGACATAGCAAGTGGAAGCCATCCAATTGGAACTAAACCCCCTAGAAGTCATGACCCCACTTGGAAATATGTCATAATAAGACTAGTAGTAGGGACTATGATTTGTACTTGGTGCCCAAAGAAGGTTTATTGGAGGCATCAATCGCCTTAAATACCATCTTTCAAGCATTCTTAATCATGATTCCAAGTTGTGTGCAGTAGCCCCAAAAGAAGTGAAACAAAAGATGATGGCACTTCTTGCATTAATAGATGAAAAGAAATTGAAGAGGCTCAAGGCACAAGCAACCATCTCTTTGAATTTGCCAACAAATTTTGATGAAGCTACAACAGGCATTGCGGGCTCTAGTTGCAATCCATGCATACATGGCACATCCACCTCATACAACTCGAGTAGAGCTTGTCACAGGGTCTTTTGTACCTAGAAACATACATGAAGCACAAAATCATTGGAAGTAACCAAGATGAAACAAGGAAGCGCACAAAGAAGCAATAAGGCATGTCCAAATTTTTCATATTACAACCACCTTCCTTTCAACATGGCAAGGAGAACATATTTGGAGTATTTAGTGAGAACATTCACAATTGTAAGGAGAGGGTACAAGGCACCATCTTCAAAATATTTAAGTGGCAAGTTGCCCTAAGATACTACTGTAGATGCAAAAATAATTGTGAAATATCAAAAGAAGCAAAGGTGAAAGCTTGGATGCACAATTTTTTCAAATGGGTGAACAGATGAAAGGAACCACACCCTCATCGGTTTTTCAATGGCTTCAAATGATGAGAAAAAATTTTGAAGTCAATGCTTATAACAAAATAAAGAATGCAAAAACTTTGAGCTTGATATTGGAGGTTGTTTTAGAGGTGGGCATACAAAATGTTGTGCAAGTTATCACTGACAATGTAGCCACGTACGTAGCAGCTAGAATATTGTTTCAAGAGAGGCATCTGACTCTCTTTTGAACCCCTTGTGCAGCCCATTGCCTTGACTTTCTTTTGGAGGACATAAGAAAAATTGATTGGGTGAGAACGATTGTAAAAGATGCAAAGAATGTAACAAAATATATTTATAATCACCTATGGGTTCTTAACTTGATGACATATCACACCCAGGGAAAACAACTTGGGCAATCGAGTGCTACAAGGTTTGCAACTAATTTTCTAACATTGCAAAATATTTCTACCTTATTGACATCCTTGAAAGCAAATGTTTGTGAGTCAAGCGTGGCTAGACTCAACATATTCAAAGAAAGTTGATGGAGAGAGGACTGCAAAGATAATTTTTTATGATGTCTTTGCCAAAAGAGCTATAAATATTGTCAAGGTAACTTCAAACTTCAATTTAAATTTCAAATTGAATCCTTTATTTTTAAACTTTAAAAGTATTTAGTATCATTGTATCTTGCTGCCCTTCCTTTTTACCATGTTGCTTATCCTTATATGAGCCGGATTTCTTCTTATCCATCTACAAATAATGGGCCTACACACTAGCTTCATCAAGATTTTGAGGTTTAGTCATTAGGACAGCCCTTCAAAGATGCCCAAACAAGCTTCCAATGCACATCATGAGCACATCTTGGTCCATCACATCCTTACCATGCTGCACTGCCTTCTTACAGAACTCACTCATGTAGTCTTGGATGCTTTGCCCTTGTCTTTGACCAAAAAAAGGGTGACTGGATTGCTCTATCCTCTTCATAGCATATTGAGTAAAATTGTTCTTCAACAAATCTTTAAGGTCTTCCCATTTACAAGGAAGTAGCATATGCCTCATACTATGTAAAAGCATGGCCGGATAGCTTCAAATAGGCAAAGGAATTTGTTGTTGAAGATTCAAATTGTGCAGGCTGAAATAGACCTCCATTTGGGAGAAACATTGATCCAACTTCTTCACATTCACTTCCCAATCAAAAGGCTGAATCTCTATCACTGTGTCAGCTTTGAATGAAAGATTGTTGCCACTATTTGAGGTTTCTCTATGTTCATAAGAAGTCCTTGCCTGTTGTTCTTCTTTGGAGCTCTCTTGAATACCCAATTGATCAGTTATAGCAAGTAGAACACTGTCAAACATATCCATTTTTCTAATATGACAACAAATCATGGCAATATTTGCTTCTAGCTTCCAAAAAAATTTCTCGACATCATCCATATATATGTTACCTTTAAGTGCCATCCTCCTTTGTGCTTGGTTCCACCTCTAGGTACCAATTTCAGGCTCAAACTCACTCAAATCTCGGCTTTCACTACACTGCATAGTGGACATAACATTGAAAACCAGCCAAAAGTCTGATAAATAACAACCTACCAGTGTTTCAAACTAGCTCTTGTACCAATTTGATCCATAAATTGATTGAGATACTCTTAATCGGCTCACCAATTATGGATTTTACCTTTTTGACTACTCAACACAACCTCCAATCAAGAATTAACAAGTGTTACAATCCTTAAAAGAATGGGACAGACAGACATAAGCATCAAAACATCACGATAAAGCATTAGAAAACATGAAAGTGTAGCAATGAAGACTTTAGAATTACTTAAAGACACAAATTTGGTCTGGAGAAACACTAGCCGAGAGAAAACTCCAGTTTGAAGAGCAACTACTCTCTAACTCCACTAGGGATCAGTCAAGTAAAATCAAGGATAGTCTATGTAGGTCTGAACATGACCAATACAGCTCAACAAAAATATACAAGAGCTCAACCATCACCAAACAGCTGTTTTGCACCGAAATCCTGCTCAAATATGACCAAGAATGCGTTATCCACTAGCTCTGAAGGTAAACATGAGTGCCAACCCATGTGCAAGCATCAAAACATGTTTAAATAACTATCTACACACTTCCAAGGGTGGAGGCATGCAGAACAATGCATAGAAGTGGAAACAAGCAGACAAAACCCTTCAAATTCTTCTCATTGCACACACAGGAACAAATTTGCTGGTTCCCAGAGATACATTTGCCGCTTCCCAGCACATTCACTATGGTGGATGGCATATTTGCCAAGCCATATTTCCCATTCACCATGGAAAATGCCATATTCACACTGTCCAAGTGGCAAATTCAATAAAAATGTAAAAACACTCAATACTGTCCCTTGCACACAAACTCGTCTTCTTTTCCAAGATGTTCCAGATCACCCCAAGTCTTCAACAACCCTGCAGCGCTCGATACTGTAATGTCCCCTTTTTCGGCATGATCGTGTTTGTTGGTGGTTGGCCTATTACTTAGACTCTCGTAGGCTAACAGGTTGGGTTAGAGGGTCAGTGGCATTATTTGATGGGTTTTGTCGTTCTCATCCTTTGACTTCAGTGATTGGCTCACAACAGGCCTTGGCAATTCAGTGATTGACAGCTTCTGATGGCACATTATTATGTGGGGTTTTGAGCGAGTTATGAATATTTTAGTGGAATAAAGTGTTTTAATATATTTGAAGGAATATTATAAAGTCAACTTGATTTTATAATAAAATAATCACTTAAATTTATTTAAGTGAAAATTAGAAGCACTTTAGTGAAATATTTCATAAAGTGATTAATTAAATCACTTAAAGTGGGCGCCATGTATTTAAGTGAAAACTATTGAAAAGGGGATTTAAATATATTCTAAAATATTTAAATGACTCCAAAAGTGGCGTCACTTCTTGGGGTGCGTGCCTTTTTGGCTTTATATGCAAGCCAAGGTAAAATCAAACTCACTTTTGACTATTTGATATTTTCTTGGCTTTGGCTTTGCTTGCTTCTCTGAGACAAGGGTTTCAGGAGTTTGTTTATCTCTAGAGAACGAAAACTCTTCACAGATCTGTGATTGTGAGACTGTGCAAGATCAGTTGAATGATTGCAACAGCAGGAGCTTCAATTCAGAAGTTTCTACAATGCTTAATCAGGAATTTTGGTGCAATATTTAGTAGTTGTCAATAAGATACAGGAGGGCGTCCTTCTTCATCTAGCAAACACTCCACCTTCATGGCCGTACTTTCTATGCTAAGGACATGGCTGCTTAATTGAAGTGTGTGGCACTTTTCTCAAGGGCGTTTGGAGTTCTGGAGAAGAAACGTCTTCTTCTTTGAGGGTTTTTTTATCTCCTTCATTGGCGTCTAGCTTGTACCTTTCATTTGCTTCAGTTTTCAGGCTGGAGATTGCATTCAGTTGTATTCTATGCTTGAAATTGTCAGTTTTCATCATTCTTCGCTGGCAATATGGAATAAATTCTTATTTAAATAATCTGGAGCATTACGGGTATGTTTGTAACTTGTAATCTCTTTGTTTCAGTTATTTAATATCTTTTGCACTTCCATCTGGTGAATTTAAGCTCAATTCTAAGTTTTATGAGCATTTATGTGAAATCGCCCCTTCTACTTCTCTCTAGAAATTTCTCTAAAAAACAAAAAAACACATTAAGACTTAAGAAATTATTGGGGTTTGAGTTGAGAGCCAGCAGGGCTCATCACAGATACTTGAAAACCCAACAGAACTCCTTGACCAGCTTTCCCTTGACTGAAATAGAGATAAAACTGGTCGTAAGATTGTAACCACAACCCAATTTTCGGATCAATGTGGGAGCATAGGCAGTCTGCATTTGTAAAAACGATAAACATGTATGGCTTCACTGAACTTTCCCTTTAGTTGGTGATGGATTTGGTCTTCTCTGTTACTTTAGTAAGCCATGGAAGTTGTGGCATTGGCTATATCCTTTACTTATTTTCTCTATGAGATTCTCTGCGCATGTCTATGCTATCATTGCTTCTTGCTTTTGGCCGCTTTAGCTCTGGTATGTAAGAGTGAATGAAATAAATCTTCGTGAAATCTGTCTGTGGTATGGTCGGTACAGAATATACTAGTTTGAAGTATAGGAAAATGTATGGCTTTTAATTTTGGTTCTCTTTCCATTTTCTTGCTTGTTGAATGGAATCTAAAGGAAAGAAATAAAAGACTTCCTTGTCATGTTCTGGATTCTTCAAAGTGTCAAAAGTTTTTTGACGAAAGAAAGGATAAAAATTATTTTCTTCCTTCCTTCCATCTGTTGATGATAATTGCAGCTTCAGGCAAATCCTTACAGCCCAGATCGCATGGAGTTAATAATTAAATGGTAGACATTGTCTATTTAATTATTATATACGATTTTGTGAAGTGGTCGACCTCTTATATCTTGGCGCGATTATCTATGAAGAGACTTCATTGATGGCCGACTTCTAAATTAGTAAATGTTCTATTATTTGTCTTGGCCGACTTGATAATTGATTTATTTAAGTTGTATTTTATTCTCCTTGTGGCCGACCTTGTTCTTGAAGAGGTGCGACCTCTCGCAAAGCAATGTATAAATACAAGATCAATTCTTCTCATTTACATATCAAGCAAGTTCGATATTCATTCCTTCAAAGTGCGAATTTCCTTCAAGATCAGGCCGAAGTTATTCAAGAGCAGATTTCGATATATAAGAGTGCAGATTGTAATCTGTATTGTTGCATCTAGAGTTGATGCTATTACTTGGCCTTGAGTTCGGCCTTATTGTACAAGAGAGTGTTGTTTCTTGAATAATATATAAGAGAGATTTTGTTGCTGGGTTTTTCTCCCTGAAGAGGAGGGTTTTCCCAGGGTATCTGCTGTGTTCTGTGTCTGATTTTTTAATTAATTTCTGTGCACATATTCTGATCACTAAATTTAACACCATCAATCCCTATCTTGGAACTATGGCCCTGGTTTTGGTTTAAATCTTCTCCTTCTCGTCTAGTCACTCTTTCTACAATCATTTGTAGGGGGGAATATGCTCCTCAAAGCTAATTTATCCCTCCACTCTTCTTTGCTTTCTCATGGAGCTTTGTTTAGCCCTCAGACGAAAAAACAGTTGCGATACAACACCTTGATATGCTGCCAACATCTTAGTTTTTGCAAGATGGCCTCTCCGGTGGACATCTCTGCAAGCAAATGTGAAGGTTCCTACTCCCGCCATAGCTCTAGAGTAAGCAAAGGAAAAGCCTCCTTTGAGAAGATTGTTAAAGGGTAAAATGAATAGATGGCGATATACGTCTCTTTAGAAGATGTTCACTCATCCTGTGAGAATTTTGTAGATGAATTTTGAAACTTAAGGTAGTTACCGGATAGTAATAACATGATTGATGAAAGTGCCCAGATGAATGATGAGCAGGTTATGTATTGCTGGAAGGGTGCTCTTATTTAGGGCATCAAACATTAAAGTGGACCATCACCAACCTCTTCAAAGCTCGCGTCTCTGCAATACCGTGTGAGGGATCTTCTATGGATGCCGTTCTGCAAATCATGAGAGATCCTGTACAATCTACAACTCAAATGAAAATACTGAAAATTGGCCATATCATGGGTGAGGACATGCAAGCTCTACAATTTGGAATTATAACCGTGATTGAAAAGATATGGAAAATTTGAAAGGCTGAAGCAAAGTAAGTTGTGAGTCAAGGAAGAAAATTGGATGCTCTTTATGTCAAAATGAAGACAGACCCCAAAAAATATGATGCTGAACCTGGTTTGGAAAATAGTTTTAATAGAGCTGGAACTTGATGAAAGGAAGCCTTGGGTAGTTGCTTCCAAACCAATTGTCGTTGGAAACTGTATTTGGATCACTGCCAGCACCTTATATCCATATATGCCAAGCATGGGAGACATCTAGCCAAGTGACAAGAGTAAGCTGGTAAGCCACAATGTTTTCACCCTGGCAGTCGGAGTCTAAAAACCACCCTTTGAGCTGGGAAACCCTGCCTTTCGTGATGCAGGCAAAGCAGCATTTTTAAGATTTATGAGTTTCTAAAGCTTCATATGTATTTTTGTTTGCTCTGCTCTAGGATTTTGAATGTTGTTGCGGCTCTGTTCGGACTACATTCAATCCATATATAGCTAACCACATTGCTCGTTCGAGAAGTCAAAGAAATGATTGATGCTCTTATCTTTTATACAAGGAGTTTGAAAAATTGCTAGCAGAAATAACGATGGCATTATGATAAAATAATGTCAAGAGCAAGGGGACAGATGCACCTCCAACCACTGTAAAAACTTGTCCATCTTTTCCATCTCCATCTCTCGCAAAATACGCCTAGACCATAAAAGAATTGAGATTCCTTAGCTCCTGCCAAATCTTCCCTCCCACGTATGGACCTAGTTGCTTAGATCCAAATGATTTTTCCTCCTCGCCCACGTTGAATTGTACCTTTGAGGTGGAAGAAAAAGCGAACCATCCATTTCTAGAGTTGTATGCCTAAACTTTTGCCACCCTAGCTTTAAGGTATTTAAGCAGAGGTCGTTGACGTGTAGCTATGATTTTGGTGTGATTTGATTATTTTGATGTTTATATGAAAATGAAATGAAATGAAATATTTTAATGGCGTTCACAAGGCCAAAGAAATCTATGGGATTTAGGGATAGCACAAGAGTCACCCACAGAAAGGCCCTAAACAGTTTGTAAACTTTGTTCAAGATCAGCTCTTCTGCAGTGTATTTTGATGATGAAGTTTGCAGTTTTCTCTAACCTTGACTCTTCAAACAGGGTATTTAAATTATCAACATGCACGGTGTCTTCATAATTGGCCCGGATGTCTTTATACGCATATTAGGGAGTCTATGAGACTCATATTGAAAATAGTATAGTGATTATAAGAGATATAATCAACAAACTCCAACCTTTACTTTTGAGTGTCTTCTATTTTTTTGTTGATCATAGTTCTTTTGTTATCGATTTTGACCAAGTACTCTATCATCTTTGCAATTCATTCCTCCTCGAACAAAGTAGTTAGAGACTCAACTTTTAGAGTATTAGCATATTTGGCCCAAATGTCCTCATAGGTCATTCATTTCACATGATTTATGTTTGGATAAAACTGTTGATCAATATTGGGGATAAACTATCCTTGTAATTCTATCAAATTGGTTGAATCAATTCTTTGTGTTGGCTTCCTCAATTTGTTCCTAGATGTCAACTCGAGGATTGTAAGCTCCTAAAAGGCGTTGTGGTTATGTACTGAAGGGGTGAAATTAGCAAGTTAAGTGGGGATGAAATGCAAAACAATCAAATCTAAATGTTTTGAAAGAATAACAGAAAGAACACTCTTAGATTGTACTCCTAAAGCAAACCTTTGAAACCATCAAATGATTTAAATTAACAACTCAAATAAAATCATTTAATGTATATAAGATCTAGTTATGGGTAAGTGCAAAAAGATGGAGGGTCAAAAAGGGGTCTTAAGTGGCCACTTTTTTTTTCTGAAATGAGGAAATATTGACCTTGGATGTGAAATTGAGAATAATTACACTCAAAAAAATTAGATGCAACAAAAACAAGGATCATAGTGCTCCGAGTCTACTTTCTAAAATACTTATTTTTTAAAATGGTTGAGATTAAAGGGTTCAAAAGAGGGAGCCACAGAAATTGGTGTTGTTTTTGTCAAAAAAACATAACATAGCGACTTTGTGGCTCCCTTAAAAGGTTAACTTTTTTTGGTATTTTTAAAATCACTCCAGTGAGACTAACATGTAGTTTATGCCCGATTTTTCTGATATTTTTTTAATAAATATTTGATTTTTTACTAATTTTAAAAGTGGACACTTCCTAAAAAATAGAATTTTGGTCGTGCTACCCCTATAAATTTTGAAAACTGATTTTAAATCATTTTTTTAATATGTGTAGAATAGAGTCTAATTTCTAAAAATGTTATTTATTTGAAATTTCGATGAACGGTTAATTTATAAAGAAAAAAATACCAAACACTAGTTTTTGCCAAAAAAAGACACACAAACAAAAGAAATTAAAGATGAAAGGCTTAACATTGTCAAAATGTGAAAAAAATTACATTGTTAGATAGCTAAGAGAGAACCTAACATTACCCAGGTGTTTGATTTGTTCGACCTTGAAACACGTGGAAACCTGATGGTTAGCACAAGTGAGATTATGTGAAATTTTGTAGAATATGCAAAAACACATCTTTGGACATTGGGAAGGCCCTCCAAGCTTTTGGGTTGTAAATACAAAGCAAATCGAAGCCAAAGGATTGGAGATTACCAAAGCAAGACAAAATGCGAGCGCATTATAATGTGCTCGTGTTATTTGAATGCATTGACAAAACACGAGTGCATTATAATGCGCTTGTGTTTTGATCTACATTGAATTTATTTTTCTTCTCTTTTTTCCTCTTTCTTCTTGTTTCTTGTTATTTTTTAGGGAAATTATATACATGAAATAAACATTTAAGTTGACATTTACATATGAATGTTTACTTTGTTATAATTTAAGTTATATTTCATGTATATAGTTTCAGGATGTTTGAGAGTGGTTTTGAAACTCTAGGAGTTATAATGCAAATTCTAGTTTTTGGAAGATCTTATAAATTTTTAGACTTATCAAATTTCGGTAATCAGGAGATCAAATTTCAATAATCAACAAGGTTGTATTATTTATCTCTCTCTATCTCACTCATTTTTTATCCTTTACACTCTAGACCTCTCTCTCGCTATCTTCATCCATCCATCCCTTCCACCCTTCCCTCCATCCACTCCCTGTTCCTCACCTCCCTCTCTCTCTTCTTCCTCTTCCATCCATCTCCATCCACCCTTTTCCACTCCTCTACCTCTCTATCTCACCTTTTCTCCTCCTCCTACTCTCAAATTCCTCTTTGTTTTCCCTCTCTGTTTTCTCTCTGTCATCCTCCTCTTTATTATCTTAATAATCTTTCAGATCCTCTCTCCCTCCTCTCCCTCCATCCCTCTATATTTCCTCTCCTTTCTCTCCACTACCTCCTCCATCCTCCACTACCACCACTCCTCTCTGTACTCTTTGTCTCCTCTCTCCACCTCCACTCTCTCCATCCATACCTCTCCCTCTCCTTCCCTCACTACTCTTTTATCTCCCTAATCCCTCTCTACCTACTTACTCCATCTTCCTCCTATCCCACTCTCTCCTGACTCTCTATCTCAAGTGGGTAAAACAGAGTTGGGTGCCTGAGAAATCTCGAGGAAAAAGTTTAAGAAGCGTGCGTTATGGATTGATTACGAGGAGCTGGATCTGGTAGTTTTTTGAGAGAATATTCATTTTTAAATAAGCGACTGTAATTCATTTTCCACCATTCTGAGTTGGGACCGAGAAGGAGAAAGGAGAGCGCGTACGAATTTTAGAGGCCACAAAATTTTGATTGCCACCTCCTCCCATCGACACTAGCGACCTCGTCGACCTCCAGGTTAGTTGAATTCTTCATTTTTTTTGCTTTATATCTTTTTTTTTGTTTTTTAATTAGTATTCAATTTTTGTTTGTTTAGTGTGTTTTAGTTCAATGTTTTATAGTTTTTAATTACATTTAAAAAACTAAAAACATCAATGAAACAAACAAATTTAAATTTTAAATTGAAAACCATAAAAAATAAACCTAAATTGAACACATTTAAAACTTAGAAATTTCAAAACCCTAGGTTACAAAATTTACATAGGTCCCTAAAAACTAATTTACATAGGTTAATCTTTGGACCTAAACCCTAAAACGTAAACCTAAAACCCTATTTACCCTAATTTAGGTAAACCTAAAATGGGCTATTTACCCTAATTTACGTAAAACTAAAATGGGCTATAGATAGACTATGTGCAATATGGATAGAGCTAGACACATAAATGTTATTAAATCAAATAAATATTAAAATGTGAAACATGAATGATTTCTACCCATTTCTCTTATTTGGATGAGATCCTTTGTGAATTATGTAAGGATGCATTATGATCTGTTGTACCCCAAAATTAATTTTTTTGTTACACTTAGACATTTTGAAGAAATGAGTAGAAGTCTTGTTAAATCAGTCAAAAAGGTCAAAATTTGGGTATGCATGTCTTGCATGAGGGGTTAAAACACAAAAATTTCAAATTCTGACGATATGGGTCTTCTCAAAGCAGCTTAACCTACAAAACCTAGATCTCAGTTTTTCATCCCTAAATTTTAGGAAAATTGCTATTTTAGAAATTTTCTAAAATTAGTAGTTTTCTGGGTTTTTTCTGGGTTTCTTGGAAAATGGATACTGGAAAAATTTTCTAAAAATAGAAAGTCGGTCCGTTAGGGTCCAAACTGATTTTGATTGGCTCAAAATACGTCCATATCAGGCTGGTGCAGTCAGAATCTCAAATAATCAGTTTTGCCCTAGTGGGTCTATTTTGCTTTTTCATAAGCATATCAGGAGCTCTAAGGTCATTAATGGAGATCATTCCGCTACCAGGTGTCAGATTCAACATTCAGAGCATTCGACAGAAGGCAAGTTGGTGGACGAGCTCGAAGAACGAAGAAGTTGAAAATGATGAAAATTTTCTAACACTAGCAAGTTTGGGTGCCCCAGGTAAAGAAAGGTGCCCATCTTTTTAGGGCACCAAATGTTGAAATTAGGGTTTACATCTCCAATCAAAATTGCTCAATTCTCTGCTAGCTTCGCAACGAGTCCAACGATGCAGTCAACGGATCCTCCAGTCATCCAGAATTCAGCATTGAATAGGAGGTATCCAAACTGATGTCAGAATGAAAAGGAATGAAGATTATTAAAATTTGACTAAGTGTTGAGATTTTGGGCGCCCCTGGCAAAGAAGGGTGCCCAACTTTTTGAGGCACCTAACTCAATAGTTAGGGTTTGAAAATATGCTCAAACTCTTCAGTATTCAGTCAGCTTCGTCACGCCTATCATCGTCAAATCATCTGACTAGTCGTCTTTTGGCAAATTCAGATTGAAGTCAAAGGTACATAATGAAGGTATCCAAACTCTGAAGAAAATCAGATGAAATTTGACTAAGTCTGGAAGGTTTGGGCGCCCTAGGAGAGAAAAGGCGCCCAAGTTTTCAAAGGCCTAAACAAATGAATCTGGAAACGAAGTTCTAATATGATTTCTTTGCAATCGATCCAGCTCTCCAACGAGATATCTAGCACATCTGTCAGAGGTCGCAGTCACCAAATACAAGAAGCTGAATGGAGGATCTGACGAGGGCTGAGAACCAAGATTCAGAAGCAAATGAGAGAAAATGAAAAATAAACTAAGTCTGGTGAATATGGGCACCCCCAGACAAAATGGGCGCCCAAGCTTTTGAGGGATTAAAATTCACTTTTTGACAGAGTTCGTCTTAGAAGACCCCTCCTCATATCTCGTCAGCTTCGCGATGAGTGTAGTAGGCAATTGATCCGACGCCCGGAGCTCCAGATTCAAAGAGATCATCCGTAGAAGAGGTGTCAATGAAGAAACTTGAAAATCATAAAAATGGCTAACACTGTGAAAGTTCGGAGCCCCTGGAAGAAATAGGCTCCCATGAATTTGAAGGTCGAAACGAAGTTTTTAGCTAGAAGTGTCTCCAAGGTGATCTTCTCAAAATCAGTTGAGCTTCGCGATGAATTATTCAGCTCCTCCATCGGATCATCCGAACATCCAGAAATCAGGATCAAACTAGGGGTCAAAATTGAAGAAAAGTTGAAAAAACTCAGAAAAGTGGTTAACTCTAGAGAAAATGGGCACCCCTAGCCAAGAAGGGCGCCCAACTTGTCATAACTTAGTCAATTTTCCAAAATTTCAAAATTGCAAGTTGAAGTGAATGTCCAAGTTCGATGCATGAGAAGGTTTTAGGGTTTGCATGGATTAAAACTAAAGAAAGCAAAGATATTTCAAGCCCTAAATCTATTTAAGACATCTCTTCGATTCAGTTTTCATCATTTTTGCAGGTGGCGTCCAAAGAAGAGAAGTGGAGCAGCAACTTCGAGTTTATTTCAAGATTCAAGAGCTCAAGGTTGCTGATTTTCATAAATAATTTTCAGACCAGCAACATAAGACCTTGCTTTTTCATCCAGAAGATCAAATTTTTGAAGAAGGTCAAGATTTTCAATTTTCAGCCATCTGGGTTTCTTCATCTCATTCTTCTGAAGAATTTTTTCAAGAAATTTCCATCAAGTTGCAGCAGCTGCTTTTTATTTGCATGTCAGTGAAATCTTCAGAGTTTCCAATTTTTTATCATCTGGGTCCATTTCTAATTGTATTTTGAACAAAACCCAGGTGCCAGCTTTTTCGGTGAAAAATTGAAGAAATTAGGGTTTGTTGCTTTTTCAGTCTGTTGTATCCAAAACCAAAATTTTTGCTTCACTAAGGCATTTTGCTTAATTGAGTCGTAATCTTGTTAAAGTGTTGTCAAATGGTCGTTTTTGGGGTTTTTAAATATGGAGTTGGTGTCAGTGTCATGTCAGTCTGTTACTGAAGAGATTTAAGGAAAATGAGAATTTGAAGGAAAATCATCAAAATTTTCTATCTCTGAAGAGAGGCGTAACATTCTCAAATAGGCGCCCTATCTTTTAGGGGCTCAGATCCTGTTTTTAGGGTTTGTCACCTCCAGCAGACATTTGTCCGACATCACGTCAGCTTCGCAATGAGCTATCAAATTTATCAAACGGACCTGTTTTGTTCGAGTTACGGAAGATACAGCGCAAAACAAGGCGAAAGCGAAAATTGACTAACACTGGTAAAAAGCGCAGCTTTTGGAAATGGCGCCCTTGTTTTTGAGGTGCCAAATGAAGGTTTTTGGCTAAATGTCATCCAAGATGTTTGTCTCACGTTTGTTCGTGCTTCGCGACGCATCCGTCAGTGGGTGAATCTGAGTTGCTGAAGTGCTTGAACCCGAGGTCAAACGTAGGGTCAAATCTTAGTCAGAATATCAGAGGAAAAAGCAAAAGAGCACATTTTGAGAAAGGCGCTTGAGCTTTTCAGGCCTTTAATGCTTTCTTTCTGATAATATCAAATATTCAATGTGTCCGTGTTACGCTCAGCTTTCCGTTGCCTGTCTCTGTCAGTTCAGAGGATGATTCAGCAGCTTGCAGTCGGAGTTATTGTGTTATTTTAGTCAATTCCAGAAATGGCTAAGTCTGGAATGAAAAGAGCAACTTTTGAAAAAGGTGCCCTTGTTTTTCATCCCTCAAATGATGTTTTATGGGGAAATGTGCCTTTGCAGCTGTCGTACAAAATGGAGTTAGCTCCGCAGTGAACCTGAGATCCAGTCCTGAAAGTTGATAAATCAGAAGTTATGAAGGATTTATTTTTCCCTTCGTTCGAGATATAGAAGTCAAAATTTGACTAAGTCTGAGAAAAAGCGTAGCTTTTGAAAAAGGCGCTTGGATTTTTGAGCCTTCAGATGTCAGTTTTATGGTATGTAGTCTCAAGATATCTTTTGATCAATTTTTACTTAGTCCTGCAATGCACTTGTCAGCTAGCCAATCAGAGAAGTCAGTCAACCAGTGTCAGAGGATGAACAGAGGTCCCGGTAGAGGTTTAGCTTAAATTTTCATGAAATTTGGCTAAGTCTGGAATTCGCTTGAAAGTTCAAAGTTGGATTTTCGAAAGTGAGTTGAATGGACGCCTTAACTGGAGTTCTGACTACAGTTAGACTAAACGATTTCTGGGTTGTCATCTTCAGTTCATATGTTGGCATGTGGAGTAATCTTTCAGTTTGCATGTCGAGTTAACTAGTTTGCATGTTCAGTTAACTATCTTATATTAAGTTAGCAGTTACATGTCCATAGCGAAGATTGTCAGTAGAAATATCAGCCCAGTTCTATGCATGGCGAATTTGGTTGCAATTGTGAAGTTTTGGTGAAGATGGCGCTTCATTGAGTGTCAACTGAAGTTCAAGAAGGGACGCCATATTTTGATGAAGCATTAATTTGTGAAGTAAGGTGCATTTGAGTGTTAACTTCAGTTATGAAAAGGGTCGCCATATTTAGGTTTTAGTGATGAAGCATGAATTAGTGAAGCTACGCATTTTTCAAAGAGTGGAGACTTTAGTTCCAAAAGGGTTGTTATATTTAGATTTTATTGATTAAAGCATGTGAAGTTGGCGCATTCTTGAAGGCCAACTGAAGTCATGAAAGGGTCCCTATTTTTAGAATATTTATTTCATGAAGATGGCGAATTTATCATCTCAATTAAGATTGTTAACTTCACTTATCAAAAGGGTCGCCTTAGTTCAAGTTTGTGAATCTAAAGCAAGTTTGAAGATGGCGAATTTATTATAGGTTGCTAACTGAAGTCAAAGTCACATGAAATTGTTAACTAAAGACTTGAAAGGAAAACCCTAATGCATGGCGCTTTAATTAGCATATTTGAGTTCTAGTTATCTAAAATGAGGTCCAATTAGAAGCCAAGAGCACTTTTCATGATTTCCTTACTTAGTGCGAATTTTCAAAGATGAAAATCTATATATTTCAGCCATGGCGTCCATTATTTCATCATCTTTTGCTCTGAAGTTCATATTATTCTTAAGCGACCAGCAAGCTAAAGGTGCTACAGGTGTCCGAATTCAGCGTTCTTCATAGCAACGAATTCAGATTGTTCAGAGGAAGGAGATTCCAGACTTTATTTTTACTTTGCATGCAGGTTTCACATCAAGTTCTATGAGGATTGGTGAATTTTTCAGAAGCAGAACAAACAAAACTTTGTATCTTATGTCTTATTTCTTCTATTTCTCATCTTAGGTACTTTCTTCGCATGTCAAAGAAAATGACAAAATATTCAGAATCTGACCATCTGGGTTCGCATATTTTAGCATCAGCAGCAAAACCCATGTCTTAGATTTTTTCGAGAAAATTGCCCCGCAGCCTTCATTTTGAAGCTCTGTGCTTTTTTCCGAAGATTTCTTTGCATGTGGGCCTGAAACACATCTTTTTGAAAATCACATCATCTGGGTTTGTTCAGAATTTCGTTGTGCATAAAACCCATGTTCCAGATTTTCTCATGAAAAATTCCCCCGGGAAGCTCTTGAACCCCTACTATTCTCGACTGAAGAATCTTTGCACGTTAAGCTAAACGACGTGTTTTCACAATTCTGACATTGTGGGTTGTCTTAGAATCATTTTCCGGACAAAACCCATGTCTCGGAATTTTTGGTGAAAATTATCCTCCGACAGGTCATTTTTAGCCTCACTAGGAGCCATTTTTGCTTTCTGGAGAAAGTTGTCAGAAGATAGCCGTGTTCACAGTCAACGGGCAAGTTTTTCAGAAGGCGGTTCAACTAGACTGAATTCAAGACCAAATCAGTCTTAATTTAGGTTTTCATCAGAGTAGCTGACAATGAAGCGTTAAGTTGCAAAAGAAACAGAGATCACTTCATTTACGGAGCCGCCAAAGTCACTCAGATCTTGTGCCATTGTCTTCGTGAAAATGGTACCTATGTTGATCTCAAGGTTATACAAACTGAGTTTCAGAAGCATGTTTGAGATATCTTGATGGAGGTTCTGATCACATTTTCAGTAATTTCAGCTAGTTTCAAGAAGGCGACTGAAAATGTTAAAGAATGTATGCATACAGTCAAGGAAAGTGACAGAGAATTGAAGAAGCAGATTATTATTTTTGGACAACATCAAAGTGCCAGATGACAAAGAGATCGATGAGTTCTTGGTCGAAGTGTTAGACCGAGATGACATGGAGTGATCTGCCAGTTGGAACCTGTAGTTAATTTCGAGGGTTGAGTCATGAGCAACAGTTAACTCGACTTTCAGTCTTGAGTTTACTTGCTGACTTAACACATGCTTATCTCGTCCTTGGAATTATCATCACAGGAGTTAGGGTTAGGGTTTCCAGTTAACTGAGGGTAGTGTCCAGCTAACTTTGTTTAAATATGACGCATGTTTGCACATGGTCCATTTAGGTTAGATGTTTCGTTAATCGATGGTAGTTTTCCAGCTTAATCAGATAGTTTATCATTAGGTTTAATAATTAATCTTGCATGCATTTGCTTAGACTGTGAGTTAACACAAGGTGATTTTAGGGTTCCCACACCTTTGATGTATATAAATAAGAGCTTTTGCTCATTTGTAAATAACTTTTGCTTGAGAGAGAAATATATGTTGCGCCTACCTTGCCCTCAATATTTCTCTTTTGGTATTTGTTCATGTGTCTTCGCTATTACATTAATTGTTATGCCACATAGGGTTTCATGCAATTGTAATGGTGAATTCTTTCTGTTTTGTACAACTTTACCATTATGATCAATTGTTATGCCACATAGGGTTTCAAGAGGTTATGATGATAAATCTGTTTTGTGAACCTTTTATCATTATGATCAAGTGTTATGCCACATAGGGTTTCATGAGATTGTGATGATAAATTTGTTTTGTAAGTCTTTACTATTTTGATCAAGTGTTATGCCACATAGGGTTTCATAAGATTGTCATGGTAAATTCTTAAATCTATTTTGTGCCCAATAAACTTGTCTAGATTGAGCTGATAGATGCGCCACCTTGCCTTCAAGTTGAGAATCTGTACACGTTTATCGTCTAATAGTCAAACCCTGCTCCATTTCCTCATGCTTTATTTTCTTGAGGAAATTGGATAGATTTAAAATAGTTAGCTTAGTTGTAGTTAATGATCTGCGAAACCAGAAAATCCTTAGCTGCAACGTTCTTGGTTTTCTTAACCTTGTGCCTCTTCCAGCTGAGAACAAAAAGATAGGACTTAGATTACTTTTCTTTCCATGCATTCCAGCACAACGAGGGAGCTTCCCCTCCTAATTTGAAGAGCACTCATTGCGTAGTGTACATAGCTGTCCGTACAAACCTGCACTCCAGAGGTGTTAGATTTTACGCCAACACAGTCTAAATTCAAAGTTTTCAAAAACAGACGATCTAGGTTGGCTTGCAACGAAATTCTGAAGAAAACCCATATCTCAGAAAAATTTCCAAAAATTTGTTCGTTTGAGGCCGAAAAACCAGCATTCTAAAAATAGAAAGTTTCTCAAAACTTGTCTGAACATAGACGAGTTTACAGGCAATCTTCAAGGTTTTCAATATGGAATATACTCCCATCAAATTCAGAGCCACACAAGTGTTGTATCATGATTATCTGAACGGATGAGGTTGAGAAGTACATTTTCAATACCACCATGGACTGAAAACTTCATTGTCTCGGCTGAAGAGTGTGAAAAGGTGTGATATGAGGAAAAGGAAAGGTATCGGAAAAGAGTTGTGCAATACTCTTCTGTTGAAAATCAAGAGAGGTGTCAAAAACATAAAGTTGCAGAGCCGCCAAGTTATTAATTAGTGAGTCATCTTTTCGGGCAGCGATGTTTTTCAAGAACAAAACTCATAAAGCAGGCAAAGAAGTGAAGGATTCTCTAAGAAGGAGAGGAGATCTTGGAGAATCGGAATATTGCCTTAGATAGTATCAATGCACCTGACCGGGACACAATTTCCTGCTTTTTAACGGATATGATTGAGATTTAAAGCGGCTTTCATCTAGAATTTTTCTTTCCGCTTTCTTTCTATTCTTGGAACGATTCTTATCCATTCTTTGAGAAGAGAAAAAAGATAAATGTAATAGTTGGTGTTTCCTGCTTTTCCCGCTTTCTTAGGTGTTAGATGTTATCTTCTTTCTAGATTTAGAAATAAAGCTTGCTTGTTGAGCAAGCCCTAGATTGTGAAAGCAAGGAGATTTTAGGGTTCCCTACTCCTCTGCTTGCCTATAAATAAGAGCCTCTGCTCATTAGTTTTTTTAACGGTTATTGTGATAGCAAATTGCTGAGTCTCTTTTAGCCAGCAAGCTGTTATTCAGTGTCAGTTCACTTGTGTTTATGATAGCAAATTGTTGAGTCTCTTTTAGCCAACAAGTAGTTGTTGTAATCGTTGTCCCTTTTGTGTAAGAACAAGTTTGCAAGCCTCTTTAGCTGCAAGTTCTTGTTCTGTGCATGTGTTAGGATAATCTTTGTTCCAGAAGTTTGAGAAATAAAATCATGAGCCTCCTTTGCCTTGGTATAATGTCTCAAATTTCTGTTATTTGTGTTATGCTTCTATGATCTCAATTTCAGCTTATATTGAAGTGTGTAGATGTCAGTTGGAAAAGAGTTTATTGAAGCCTTTTGTCAGAGAATCAACCTTCTTTATTTCTAATTTCTCTTGCTCTGCATATTACTTGAGGAGTTAGAAATGTCTTTAGCTTAAGTTAGTCATAGTTGAAATTCTTAACTCAGAAAATCTTAGCTGCGGCGTTTGTGTTTTATAAACCTTGTGCTCTAGTTGATAAAAAAGATAGGCAACTTAGTTTTTAGTTTACTTTCTTTCGCAACATCAGCAAGAGGGAGCTTCCCCTCCTAATTTGAAGAGCAGTTTTACTGTACATAGCTGTCTGTTTCAAATACGCATTCCAGAGGTGCGAATTTAAACGCCAACATGATCATATTAAAACCTTAATTTATAGGATGTTATTCATAAGATCTATAGGACAAGTGTGTAATCTAATTCCTATTTTAACTCTCATGTGTAGTGGCATTGTTCTAGATTAGGAAAACTAAATGTTGTACTTTCTCTAAACTAGTGTATCAAAGCTAACTTGTAGCATGAACATTTCAATTTGGAAAATTCAAATTACTTTTTTGAGAAACTTTAGTTTAGGGTTTAGGGTTTAGATCTCCTCTTCCTTTTTAAATCATCCAAGAGTGCTTAGAGGTCCAAATAGGTTCAAAATCCATCATAACTCAACAAATTACTTATAATTGAAATCTAAAATTCCTAATTGTTGATATATTGAAGCTATTCCTAGAATGTCACATATTTTATTCAAAGCACTAAGTTTAGGTGGTAGGGTTTCTCATTTACTTGTAAAAATTTATTCATGTGTCTTCTATATGTTTTCATGTCATCAAATCTCTAAATCTAAACCCTAAACCCTAATTTAGCATTCATTTTATTGTAGGACCTCAAAATTAAATTTGGTTGCCTTTCAATTTTATAACCAAAGGTTTATTTTCTAAGATTATTTATTTATTGAATTGATCAATTGATTCCTCACTTAGTGGCAGTTAGGTTCTTTTTTTGAAAAGCCATGCACGTATAGAATTTATATAAATATTCAAAGGAAGAGTCTATGTCATAGAAACGTTTCAAAAAATATATGATTAGAAAAAAAATTGGGTCTAGGGTTTAGGGTTTAGATCTCCTCTTCCTTTTTAAATCATCCAAGAGTGCTTAGAGGTCCAAATAGGTTCAAAATCCATCATGTGTCTTCTATATGTTTTCATGTCATCAAATCTCTTTAAATCTAAACCCTAAACCCTAATTTAGCATTCATTTTGTTATAGGGCCTTATAATTAAATTTGGTTTCCTTTCAATTCTATAACCAAAGGTTTATTTTCTAAGATTATTTATTTATTGAATTGATTAATTGATTCCTCACTTAGTGGCAGTTAAGTTCTTTTTTTGAAAAGCCATGCATGTCTAGAATTTATATAAATATTCAAAGGAAGAGTCTATGTCATAGTAACGTTTCAAAAAATATATGATTAGAAAAAAAATTGGGTCTAGGGTTTAGGGTTTAGGGTTTAGGGTTTAGATCTCCTCTTCCTTTTTAAATCATCCAAGAGTGCTTGGAGGTCCAAATAGGTTCAAAATCCATCATGTGTCTTCTATATCTTTTCATGTCATCAAATCTCTAAATCTAAACCCTAAACCCTTATTTAGCATTCATTTTGTTGTAGGACCTTAAAATTAAATTTGGTTGCCTTAGGCAACTCCACCAAATTTTATTCCCTTAAGCCATGGAACATTTTTTCCTAGTCCACCTTACTAGACATAGATCCCCTTAAGCCATCCTATCACCCTAAATCGTAAATCGATGTCTTAAGGGATCCTAATATGACATTTCTTAAGGGGATCAAAGAAGTTCTCAAAATTTGGTGAGTAGAGCTCAAGCTCATCTTTGTTTATTTTGTACATTGCAATTAGGTCACTAGCATATATCTATGTGTCCCTTTGAATGTATTCTATTAATTTTTCATTCTTATCTTTAGTATTCTTTGAAAACAATGAATGAGATTATAAATTTTAATGTTAGCACTTGTTAAACTTATAATTTCTTCTTAACTACTTTGTCCCACTATAAAGATCTTGTGTCTCTTAGATGAGTTCTTGAGAGTTACTTAGGCCAACTTGTATAGTGAAGTTGAAATAAAGAGATTGTGTAAGAGTTATTATCTATTTTAGGATGGGTCAACACATGTGAGAGTCATGAAAAATTACTTACCATAGTATTTTCATGCATTATTAGTGACTGTGGTGTTGCCATTTTGTTATTTCCTAGGAATCCTTATGTCTATATATTGGATTCTTGGGGTAGAAGATGTATGCAATGTATTTTATAGAGTTATTCTATCCTTTTTTTTAATAGGATTAGGATTTTTAAGGATTCTATTTTTTTATATTGCTTCATATAATATTCTCCTTGAAAGATCGATGTGGAAATACTTGTATGTTTAGTAGTTTAATGAAAATTGGTTGCCTTAGGAAACTTCACCAAATTTTATTCCCTTAAGCCATGGACCATTTTGTCCTAGGACCTTACTACACATAGTTCCCCTTAAGCCATCCTATACCCTAAACCATAAATCAATGTCTTAAGGGGGAATTTGACATTTCTTAAGGGGATAAATTCGGTGAATATATCTATGTGTCTCTTTCAATGTCTTCTATTAATTTTTCATTCTTATCTTTAGTATTATTTGAAAATAATGAATGAGATTAAATAAATTTTAATAAAACCCTATAATTTCATAAATCTACCCTTCATATTAACAACCCCACACTGGACTCAATTTAATGTGTGTACATGCTATGAATTTTTAATGCTATGGATTTTATAATGTTATAAATCAAATGGTCTTCAAATGAAATATATTTTGAATTTGTGCATGTTCAATGTGATTTTTAAATAACTTTCAAATTGTGTGCATTATTTACTTAATTTGTTGATATATATTTTTTAATTGTTTAACATGCAGTTGCCATATCATTGCTCACATGGATCCATTGTTTAATTTAGAGGATTTTATGCCCAATCAAGAAATTCCTATAGATCCCATACATCCCAATCCACCACATGAACATAACCCTAGCACACCTCCACATTCTCCACCGCCTAACCCCCCACCCCCTCTTGTAGTTGATGAAGATCAATTAAGAGAGAATATCCGAGCAAACCTCATTGTCATTCAAGGAAATATAGATCTCATAAAAAATGAGCCTAGAGTCCCTCCCCATCTCGCACAGTTTGCATCTACGATGCAAACTATTGTCGATTATGTTTGATCTATTGATGCAGACCTAGTTAGGTTCCATCAATGGAGAGAAGAGAGGAGACAATTCTATGCAGATGGATTGTCATATAAAGAAATAAATGACCTAAAAATTACCAAACAAGCCATGTGCCAATATTTTATTAATCCCCATACAAACCAACCCATTCCACCCACAAAAAAATGAATTTCAATTTTATGGTGTAGGCACCCACAGATAGCTGCGCATTTTTGGGATAGATGGTGGATGGTGTTTGATACTCCACCACATGGAAACAGTGAGGTGCCCTTATACTTTTTGAGAAAGTTATGGGTTGAGTTTGAGTTGGGTAAAACACCCAACTATTTTGATATGAGGTCATTTCAGGGAGTTAGGCGTGGCATGCCCCCAACATAGACTAGGAGCACGTGTCGATCCTCAGCGACATGCTCCAATTGCTCCTATTGTTCCTCTTCCTTCTCCTAGTGTTCCCGCTGCATTTCAGCAGCAAACCATGTTATCGACATTAGGAGAATTGAGTTCACTTTCATGACATCTCACTTAGCAGACTACACATGCGGCCACTGAAGTGGCCAATAGAGAGCATGGAGGCTCAAGCTATAGGGATACTCAGACATCCACTTCAGGCGATGCACATGCATCTGGGATGGGGTCATACCTGGATTTACTATATTCTGAGGATCGTCCTACACAGGTATGTTCATATTTTGAACTTAAATTTAATTCAAGTTTGAAATATGAAAAATTCATGTAAATAATAACATCAAACTATATATATAATATAATATTAATTCAATAAGTGTTTGGTGTAAACGCATGATCACGTGATGCCTGAAACTCAATATGATCATCGTGTGCATATGCCGAGTGTTGTAGATCTGGGCTCTCCTTTTGGACTGGTACTTGAACCAATATATATTAAATAATTTGTGTGGATATATATCTAATTTAATTTGAATTTGTACACATGTGTGAATTGATATATTATATCTAGATGCAGGGAGGTCATACAATACCTAGTACTGACCAACCGCAAGTTACAGTGGTGAGTGCTCTTGAGACGTCATCAGCTCAGGTGCGTGCTTTCAAAAGTTTGTTAAGTTTAAATTAAATAGACATCATAGATCTAATTTAATTTTTTATTTGCATACACATGTGTCAATGATCTATACGAATTTTTGTACATCTATATGCAGGAATTTCATGAGATACCCATGGCAAGCCACACACCTGAGACATCATTGGCATTTATGCATGGGCAATCTCAGGTGTGTGATCATGAGGTCATATCATTCGAGGTTGTAAACTTTACTTTAAATCTCCTATACAATTTTTACGGACCTTTTAAATATATATATATATATATATATATATATATATATATATATATATTTTCGAGGTTTTCACATATTGTTTGCTTTATATGAATATGTAGGATATAGTAGATCAAGCATTTGCATCTTCTCAAGTGACAGTTATGCTACCTGTTGAAGAAAATGTGCCAGTTACAGATTTACATGATCATATGGTAATTTATGCATACTAGAAATCATTTTTACTATATAAATACTACACATTTAATTAAATTTATTTTTATCTAAAATTTTATATTTTTAAGTTTAAATATGTTTAATTATATCAAAATTTCTAAATAAATTTAAATCTAATTTCAAGTTTCTTTTACTCTTTTACAGCATGATGCGGGTACATCTAGTCAACATGGAACAAAGAGGAGACTTGATTTCACCGATCATCTTGAAAGTTAGATGGTTTTATATTTTATGGACTATAGATCTCTAGTTTTATTTAAATATATGTGTTGGACTTGACATATAAATTCTATGGACTATCTATCTCTAGTTTTACTTTGAACATGTTATTATCATATTTGTGTTTATTTATATCAGTTGACTTTAATATGATGATTATATATGCAGTCAATTATGATATCTTGTTATGTTCATTTTCATGATTATATGCACTCATACATTAGACTATTTATATTTTATGTAATTTTCAAGTATTACATGCACTATATAAATTCTTATCTAGAATCAAATTTAATATATATAATTTATCACATGGTTAGGTGACAAATTAAAACATTCCTTAAATAGTTTAGATCATATTCATAATAAATTAAGGGCGGGTAATTTTAACTAGTTTCCAATTAGATAGCAAATATTTGAATCAATAAACAAAAAAACTATCTCCTTGTATGTATAAAATGTATAATATATACAATTGAATAATTATATAAAATGTGGTAAATACAAGACATGAAATGTATAATCTATAAAATTGGAACAAGATATTTAAAAAGTGACATTGAACAAACATATATAATGTATATCAAGATGTTTATTACAACTATATAATATGATGAAACATATATGCACATGTAGATACAATTAAAACTTATCAACTTTTAGGTGAAGACCAAAAATTGACATTTACATAGTCTCGATAAAATAATTTTTCAGTTCAACAATCACTTCGTAGATCGACTTGATGAGAACCTGCAAAAAAATTAATGTAAGTAACTACAATTTTTATGAGTCATTTAAGAAAAAAATTCATGCGAGAAAAGAATAGTATATAGTAAATTCCATACAAATTCAAAAGATGTTTGCCATAGGATGGATTAAGGGGACCTAAGAGGATATATAGCTTAAGGGGGGTCTTAAGAGAATGGCTTAAGGGGAGTTAAGAGGATGGTTTAAGAGGATGCATCTCATGAACCCTAGGATATGGCTTAACAGGTCCTAAGAGGATGGCTTAAGGGGAATTATGAGAGTCCTTTAATAGGATGGCTTAAGGGGATGTAAGAGGGTGGATTAAGGGGAGTTGATAAAATGACTCAAAGGGATGTAAGAGAGTAAGGGGATTAAGGGGAGTTGATAGAATGGATTAAAGGGATGTAAGATAGTGGATTAAGGGGATGCATGTCATGAACCTTACAATATGGATATTAATAGGCCCTAAGAGGATGGCTTAAGGGGAATTATGAGAGTCCTTTAAGAGGATGGCTTAAGGGGATGTAAGAGGGTGGATTAAGGGGAGTTGATAAAATGACTCAAAGGGATGTAAGAGAGTGGATTAAGGGGATGTAAGAGGGTGGATTAAGGGGAGTTGATAGAATGGATTAAAGGGATGTAAGATAGTGGATTAAGGGGATGCATGTCATGAACCTTACAATATGGTTAACAGGCCCTAAGAGGATGGCTTAAGGGGAATTATGAGAGTGACTTAAGGAATGCAAGATTATGGATTACAGGGATGTAAGAGGATATGACTTAAGGGCTTTAAGAGGATGGCTTAAGGGGATGAAAGAGGGTGGATTAAGGGGAGTTGAGATAATGAATTTATACTATCAATTAAATGTATCTAGAACTATATATAGTTACCTATCTCTATATTTGAATTCCATTGTAATATATGTGCATCTCCTCTCTTGTTTGTAAAGTATCTAATTTTGGGGGACCTGAAACAAAAAATGATATAAACTTTAATTAGGAAATGATTAAATACAAATATATATATCAATTAACTATATAAACAACTAGATATACTTACCAATATTTATTTACTCTGTTGTACCATCTACACCCTCTTCTTTTTTAATGCATCTATGATTGTCTCATGATCATCCATTGAAAGTTTCCATAAAACTTTATTAGCAGGCCTCCCTTGATATCTAACTAGTTTTATATTGGTTGCCAAAATCAAATGTGAATAATGTATAATCGTCTTGTGTCTTTCATAATCTTCAAATGCAGGCAAGCCATTCTTTCTCATCAAATATTTTTGAATCCAAGTGCCAACAACAACCACTGAACCAGTTGGATACTCGAAGTTGTGATCATCCACTCTAGGATGTGCCAACTTATGTTTTCTCTCAACACATCTAGCCAACCAGTAATCTGTCTCCTCTTCATTCCCCTTAGGTGCAACAACAACATACACATGTCCTGCAAAAATAAATACAAAATTCAATAAAAAGTGACTTATATTTAATTCACATATAAACATCCATACATACAAAATTTAACTCAATAAATAATGTACCTTCTTGTACAAGATCCAAAACACGATCATAATCATCTGATGCAAACACTTGATTATCTTCAATTATCGTTCCATGTTGAACATTTTTCGATGTAGGTGTTAAGGCTCTTTGTTGCCATTGTTCGACCCATTCCGTATTTTCACATGCCTCCCAATCACCTGCAATACAAAATTGACAAAAACATGCCAACTCTCTTGTCCATATTGTCCATGTGTTTGCATTTGAACTCTTAAACGAATGCCATTTTGCAAATCCATTAATTGTTTCACAATCTTGTCGAGAAAAAAATATCATTTTCTTCAACTAACCAAAAGAAGTGTCAAATTATTGAGCTCTCACTTGTTCTTGTAGATAATTTGGTATTGCACCAATCTACAATTGCACATGCATCTCTAAATTTTGCAACATCCTCAAATTTTAGTTGCTCTCTAGCAAGAGCTATTTTCACACATGCACCTGCTCCATCGTGTTCTCCCTTACCATGACTAACTTCAAAAAAATTCCATATGTGTTGGATATTATTTTCCTTATGAACTCTACATAACCAATAAAACATTCTAGCATTTTTGAATTGACCTGTGCAATTATCTGACCATATGAGATGTTCTAGCATTTGAATTCCTCTCTCTTTTAAATTTTTATAAAATATATCAAAACAATATTGTACAAACTCAGATGAATGTAATCGATTATCACTTACATAAAAATGGTACTCTCTCAAAATATTTCTATTATCTTTTGTACTATCTTCTGCATGACTATAAACAATGTGAACAAATATAGCTACTTGCATTGAATTATAATACTGTGATTGAATTTCTTCTTGTGGAGCAAGAGTATAATTTTCAACAAAATCAACAACTGACAATATACTTCCAATTGGGAATGTGTTTTTACATAAACAAAATTAATTATCAAGCCAATGAGCATTATGAGAGTGTTGAACATATTTAGGTACAAACTTATCTTTAAATTCATTAATAAAAGCATGTACACTAACTTTTTCCACAATTAGCTCAACACATTTTCCAGTTTTTCCATCTTTTAAAGAATACTCAACATTTTTTAATTTTTTACATCCACTAATTGTTGTCCAAATTCATCTAAACTAATTTCATGCATACATTCTCCTAATAATGAAAAGTTACCACATCTATCGCATTCTCCAGAAATGCATGCTTTTAAAAAAAATGAGTTTCCATTTAAAGAGGGATCACAAAACAAACCTGCTATAAAATCTTTGATTCTTTCAGGTGGCATATTAATGCCACAAATGTCCTGCATAATTTGGTTAGCATGCAAAGTGCATCGTATATATCAAAATATATCATAATAATAATGAAATTGTACATGAGTTTTACAACAACAAGAGATTCGTTGCTTATTAATTCTAATATAAAAAGGTTTACACTTTTTGAATGATCTTTGACTTATACTAATATTCAACAAGATTGAAGCATCTATTTTTTATTTATATAATTCAGTTTGAGTCATATCTAAGAGATGCTTTGGATGAGGTTCATGAATTTTGGAACCCACCCTTAATTTTAAGACATCTCTAATATTAGGTGATACTTTTGTATTATCATGCCAAAATTTATGGATTAAATATTTAATTTCATTAGTTAATTTCATGTTTGATCTTGGGAGTCTACCACTAAAACTCCAACATTGATTAATAGGATCCTTTTCAATACTTTATCTTCTTTTAGCAGCTCTTATCAAAGTTCTAGGATTTACTTTTACACATTTACTAATCTACTTATCTTTTATTTTAGTTGTTTTTCTCAACTAGAGCATTATTATTGCACGATTTGTGCCGCATTCTATCTTCGATCACTCTTTCTTACTAATAACATCAATAGCATTAGCAATACTCAGCGACTTGTCTCACCGAATCATCTTCTTTTTTATTTTACAAAAACACCTAATTTTTTATCACTTTTCTCATTTTAAACATTCTCATCAATTGCACCATGAGTTGACATTGGAATCCTAATTTCTTTCTATAAATTTTTTTTTTATATATTTTATTTCCATAATTTCTAATTTTTCTTGAAGAAACTTTACCATGAAGGTTATCTAGCACATCTGTTTCAATTGTAAAAAAAACATTTTCACCTTCATCCATAGATGGAGTTTCATTTTCATTCACACAAGGGGTTTCATTTTCATTTTCAAATGTAAAAGGTATTTATTATCATTTTCATCAATAAGGAGGGATTTCATTCTCATTTACATTCTCATAAGATATAATTTCATCATTTTCTTTGTTTCGCATTGTTTCAACTCCTAATATTATTATATCATCAATGGTGTATCCAACTTCATCTAAACAAGCAATATCAATATTATGAAAACTTGGGTTTGAACACATACCTGGATAGATTGTTTGAATAGGTGCATTTTCCATATCATTGGGAGGTGGATTTGAAGACACACCCGAAGTTGTTTTCTTATCATTCAAAATTGAAGTTGAAGGCACAGTTGGGTTTGTCTCCGTAATTGCATTTTCTTCTATATTCACCATCTCCACATTTGCATCATCTACATTAATTTTATCATTCATGGCTTCCTCTTCAACATTATTGGAACTAGATGCTTCCAAATCTTTCATTTGATGATTTCTTTCTCTCCTTTCCCTTTGTCTTTTTGCCTCTTATCTTTATTTGCTTGAACTTCTTCGGGTGTCATTAAATTTCTACATCTTTTTTTTGTCTTTGCTTATCACCCATGGTTACCAAATCCTCTTTGATCACAAAAAAAATAATTCAAGAAATTTATTTTCAAATTTCCACATCCTTCAAATATTCAAATTAAACTATGTACTATGAAGATAATTTTTTCTATAAACTCTGAAGTACAAAAACATCATGAGTACATCCAAAAATTCACTTTTTCCAAATCTTCTTGTAAAAAGTTCTTGCACTTGATTCCACTTCAGAAAATTCAACCTGCACTTTGTCTCTTCCAACAATTTGAATAGAATATGCCTTGCACAAGACAAATTTGCAATAAAAAACACAAAAAATGACACTTTCGGACTGTATTACAGAAAATGAATGTTGTAGGGAAATTGTGTTTTACCAAAATTTTGTAAATCAGGGAAAAATGGCTATATTAGAAACGCGTACGCATTATGTTCAAGAAACACATACGTGTTTCATAACGCATACGCGTTACATTTTCCCAACGGGTCAATGGGTAACACGTATGCGTTATGAAATGCATACGCGTTTCATTTGAATAATGCGTACGCGTTTCTGTAACGCATACGCGTTATTTAAAATTTGAATTTCCACACCACATCCAGCCTTGGTTTTAGGCTTGGGAAAGACTTGGCAATCCGAGCCTTAGCCTTTGACCTGCAACTAAAAAACTAAGGTAGATTGAAGAAGAATGTCCAACTTTGACAACATAGCTGATGGACTTTTTTTCTGAATGAATCTATAAAATTAAAACCCATTAGAGAAAACAATGTTTACTTTCTAAATATATAACTTTTGTTAAGATTGGATTATGTTTGCTATTTTTTAATTAATTTCTAAGCAAACTAGTCCTTAAACTTGAAATATCAGGTTTTTTTGGTTTTTTAATAACTTTTTATTAGTTAAGTTTCTTGTAAAAAAATTTATATGGCATCAAACTTCAGACAATTCTCTACAAAATGAAAAAAAAAGAGTCAAAAAATGTTTTTTTTAGGTCCAATTATGTTGTCCGTACACGTTGATTTTAAAAAACATCAATTAAGGCCAATAAAAAATTAATAAAAAAAAATATTCAACCAAAAATTACAAAAAAAAATCCAAATCAAACTTCATGTTGTTAGATCTCATTTCCCAAAAGGAATTAGCAAAATAATTTTATTTGGGTCAAAAAGTGTTGTTCGTACACTTGCTTGGTATGGTAAAAAAAAGGGACTTTTAAAAAGTGGTTTTTATAGATCCCTATCAAAATTTAATTTCTATAATCTGGGTATTTTAATAATTTACATATTTGGAAACTAGATTCAAAATTCTAGATTTCATATGACTGACTATTTTTAATATTCATTGTGTAAGTGCCTCAAATTTTCAGTCCAAATGTGACAAATTCTGAAAAACAGCAAAAACATTTCCACTTTTTGAGCTTTTTGTGTACCCAACTTCTTGCATCAGCCCCACTTCTCTCCCTCCCTCCCTC
>VDFB02046898.1:0-10484 GCA_007258455.2 Sequoia sempervirens | reverse complement strand
TTACCTTCACAGGTAAAAAGGATGGTAAATGCAATCATGATTTAAATATGATAAATGGAATACTAAAATAGGTATTATGTGAAAGTGTTGTTAAATGCTTTGGAAGAGTAATTATGTTTACATTGATGATGAACATGTATTTCTATATAAATACGATTAATTTATGATGCATATGGAATTATTATGATTGTCTAACTACCATTGCAAATGTGTTGAGCTAGTTGTAGGGATAGGTTCATTCCTCCGGGTGGAGGGGAAGTATCACTCAGGAGAAGATCTTGGTTGGGTAACCAGAAACGTAACCTATCCGAGCTTACAAACACTTACAGTAGAAAGGTTGAGTCTAGACATAGTTTTGGGGAAATGGTAAGTCATCCTTAGTATGATGTGTTGCATTAGTAAGGGTTGTGATTATTGTTGAATGTATGCTTTGATGATGTTTATATGTTTGGAACTTATGAGTCCTTTCTCATATTACCCTGCTTGATTGATGAGTGGAATATATGTTGAATGTATATATTTATACATATGCATGTCAACGATGCATCATACGCATGGAGGAGCATGTACATGAGAGTACATAGGTAGATGTACCTATGTACGATTATGAACGGGTTGCTTATGAGTATGGTGATATTGTAGGGACAATGCGACACGTATGTGTATAAGTATATATACACCACACGTATATTCCCAATCAACACGATGGTAATTGTGTATGTGCTTGATTGTAAGGTTTAATGAGTATTTGGGATATATGCATATATATACATATGTCAACATACATGTACGTTGGATATAATGGGATGTCCATACAAGTATGACAACATATGTATAGATAAGCATATATGTGTATAGATATGTCATTATGAATATAGTTGCATGGTCATAATTATTTTGGATATCAAATGGATTATTTGACTACCAATCGCTATAGAATATACATGTGTCATGTATATATATATATATATATAATACACGATGTAAGCATTCAATGATTATTTGACTATTAATCGCTATAGAATATACATATGTCATGTATATACATATATATATGCACGCGTAAACGTTGAAGTGTATATATAATATATATATGTACATGTGTGTGTGTATACACGTGTTATTATTGTGAATATATCACTTGGTCGTAATCGTTTGATTATCGAATGGATTATTGCTTTATTGCTTTATTGCTTTGAACGATATGGATATATATGTGATTGGATATATGTATATATATATATATACATATATACACATAAAGCTAATCATATATAAGAGGGAATTGTGTTTATATATATATAATTTATTATTATTACTATGAGACTGTTAACTTGGTTATGTTGAATGTATACATACTTTATTGGCATAAGATAAATATATATGTTAACATATATATACATATATATGTTTGTGTGTGTGTGTTATACATATATATAAGTATATGTAAATATATGAAAATATATTTAAAAATGATTATGTGCTTGGAGATCGATTAACATAAGCAATGCTTAGAGGCCAATTTTATGTGAACATAGGCCAATTGTATGCAACATATACAAGCATTGTAAGGGATGAATATAATGTATATTGGCAAAGAGTAAAGATCAATTTATATGCTATATAATACACAATAGTTAAGTCAATATGGAGAGTTTGACATAGTCGTTGAGATAAAACATCATTGATTGGTAAACAACAATTACTTGGGATGCCTTATCATATGGCAATAGAATATTTACCAAATAGAAAATAAAGTGAAACACATGATAATAGGATACGTGAAAGCAATGCTTGGAATTGGTCAATATATCATTTATGAGTTAAGTGACTCTTTACTCCTTTGTTATCTGTAAAGATTAGAGTAAGTCAACTTTGGGCATGTGTTGATTGCAAACTTGTAGACTGTTTCAATATGAATAATCATGCCAAACAAATAGGGAGAAGGTTGCTTGCTTGGCACCTTATTATGAAGTTCTAAATGCTGAAGAAGTCCATTTTGGAACAAATCTATTGTCACCATTTGATCATGTGCAGATTGAAATAGTCTTATGTTGTCAAAAAATAGAGATCGACTTGTAGCTTAGTGTGCTAAGTAAACTCTTTGATTGTTGCCACCTATTTTCCAAGTGAAATGAGTTGACTAGCATGGATGCTACTATTAATTTACATTCCTTTTCTATAGGCTATGAAGTCTCCTTTTTGTTCTATAAATAGAGAGGCATGCTCTCTCATTTGGGGCATTCTATTCCATACTATCAATTCTATTCTATACTTTTATGTAATTTTATTATGTTGCTTTTTGTGAGAGCCTTGAGTGTTTTGTGAGGATTTTTATTGTTTGAGTTATACTTAAGAGAAGCATATTATCAACTTGTGAGAGAGGTCTTATTGAGGTATTGCTTGTGAGGTCAAAGTGAAGCTAGTAAGCTGTTGTTGGAAAGTTGTGCATCAAATTAGTCAATTGGATAAGCGTATTACAAGCATGAGGATAAATCTTCCTTTATTGTCTCTACTTATGAAAGATTGATTCTTGAGTGCTTTATTTGATCTATTGAGGTTACTCACATTAGGGAATTATAGCATTTGCTTTGAAAGGAAAATAGAAGTCATTTATGTTGTTTTGTGAAGTGCTTGTAATTACTCCATAATATGAGGGATTGTTTGTCATAGGTATTACTATACCAGATATGATTAAACAAGGGTAGCTTAAGGGTTACTCATAGGTAAAGTTATTTGATTATACTAAATAGCTAGTGGATTACTCCTAGGATTGGTTGTCCATTGAAGGGAGGGAACTTGTTCATATGCTTTGTGATTAGAAATACCGTAGAGTTTGTGGGTAAAGGGATAGGTTATTTATAGGGTTAAAGATTACAAGTTAGAGGAAATACCCATGCATAAATTATAGTGGCCTTAAGCCAAATAGAGCTGAGTAGTGTAAGAAGAGTGAATAGAATGACCACTCGAATTAATATCACAAAACTTCTGACACGTGTTCCGCATTGCTTTGGGGACGGGGACGGGGGGACAGCTGGGGACGCGTTTCCGGGACATTTCCTAGGGGCCCATTTTTAGGGGACGGCGACATACAAAATACTATATATATATGATTTTTTTCAAATTTTATTAATATATTATAGATAGAGAGAGGGAAAGAGAGATATATGTCAATAAATTAATAATTGCTAACAACAATATCAATATATAAATAAATCGCAAGAGTAGTAGCATAACAACATAATAAATGTCATTAAAGCATTATAAAATTTATCATAGCAAAATATCAAACATCAATAAAACCATGGTCTATCAATATCAATAAATCACGAGAGTGGTAGGAAATTGAACTAAGTGCAGCTCCCAGCTCCACAAGGCATCCCAAACACAAACAAAATGCAGCTTGAGTGAAGAAAAAAACACAGTCAAGTAGAGCCCAGCCACAACTTTACTATAGGCGTTGGAAACAAAAACTTGAAGAAATTTGTTTCATGCCTCTTTAAAATGCAAAAACGTCTGTTAAATGCCCAAACGTAGGAGCAAAATGCCAAAAAAATGTTTAGACTGAGTTGAGGCTGAGATTTTCCCGTTCTTTACTGTGTGAAGTCGTCGCCCCTATCGTCGCTTGCCGTGAGAGCCAAATAATATCATTGAATCTTATGAAACTTTATTAAGTTTCATTTAAATTTTTGTTTTTAGACTTTACACAAACGCATTATGTTGTTGTGGGCCCACAAAACATTTAATAGCAATATAAAATGTTTTAAAAAAAAAAATTATGTTTAATTTTCTGGAGCTCCATATACGGGGGCGGGATTCTTGAGTCAGGAACCGAGGACCATTCCCAAACAAGAGGAAGCGTTCAGCGTTTCACAATGAATTTTTCCTAATTTGGGAATGATAGGGGTATCCCCGTCGTCCCGTCCCGGAGACGGATGGGGGCCAGTGCAGAGGATTTTTGGGGCAAGGGCCAGCATCCAGGTGTAACACAACTTCTGACCTCTTGTGATTAAAGTTTTATCACAAAGCAATTTCATTTTTTTTTGGAACTCTCTAAATTTGAATTTATATCAAGTTTGAAGTTTGATTTATAATTTTACCTCCTAACTCTCTAACTTGGCCTCAATATCTAATGTCCCTTTCCAAATGATCGCTCCAGGAGGACTTATTAGCCTATTTAATTCCCATAGGCTATAGGCGGGATTAAGGGAATTAATGAATTTAATTGTCTGATATTGCCTAGCAAAAAGTACACTTAAAAAGATAATATTAACACTATTAAATAATTAAATTAAAGTGTTTTTGTAAAATGACATTAAGGAAATTTAAAAAGATATTTTATAAAGTCACTTTATTAAAAAGAGCTTAATGTTTATTTGAGCAGGAAATATTAGTGGTTCGAGAAGCTTCTTTCGTAAAGTAATAAAAGTGAAAAGTGAGCTCATTTGTGGATTATGCTAGATATTTTTCTTCATGTTTTTGAGGGGCTTACAAAGTTTGAAACCCTAGGAAGAAAACCCTCAGGGTATCTAGTTTTGGTAGTGAGACTATCTACCCTAGCTGGACACAAGCGGAATCACTCAAGTTTCACGATTGCACAATAACGATTGTATGGAAATTTGTGAAGTCTCCTTTGGAGACAAATTTCAGGATATCTGGTCTATTATTTGCAGAGGATTTCAAGGTCACAAATAACTATTATAATATCAGTGTTCTAGCCATACTCCTACTATTGTTTGTGGCAGATTATTCCATCAGTAATAGTGATTGCAAGTTATAAAACATTGATATTCTGAAAGCATTGAATATATGATATGATTGGCTATCGAATTTATTCTATGAAGAGTGTCATACCTACTACCAATACTAATGAATAACAGATATAGAGTGGCAAAGAGCTGGAGATGAGTTATTTTATACCTGTCATCCCATATTCTACTAGCCGCGACTAGCAGAATAATCATATTTCTTCATAGAGGAGGCATTGGAGTTATTTGGGTGTTGGGAATCCTACGTGGAAGTCAAAGCAAGTCTAAAAAGGGAGTATCGAATTTTATTTGGAAATTATTGGGCCCTTAAACATTGTCGCCTAGTTTCCTTATGCAACTGTGAACATAGAAGATAATCACAGCTCTTGAAATAGTTGTGTCTACCTTTATTGGGGAGTTGTGACCTTTAGTACATACTGCCAAACCTTATTGGAGGCTTTCATGGTGACATGGGAAGAATAACAGTTCGTTGAAATTAGGAGTCAGCTTCAGTCATTTGACTCATTTCTAAGGAGTCGTGGACTTTGCTTGGAGCCGTGGGAATTTCATGGGATGTTGTGGCCTTTCCTAAGGTACCAAAAATATTAATAATTGCTCATAACAGAAGTATAGAGGGCTGCAAATCAGTTTGGGTCAATTTCCAGATCAGATATAAATTATTATGTAATGTTCATGAATTCTGAAATATGATATTAAATATTGTTCATTCTAGAATATAAATATCAAAGCTCAGTATCATAGTGCTGTTATCACTCCCATATTTCTCTTTGTGCTGGCAATAGATATATTTGTATTCTAAATCATTGAAATCAGTGAGTAATTCATGTGATGAGTTTATTGTAAACCATTTCAACTTAAAACTGTCTGGAACAAACCAAAACAGCAATCAAGTAAACTGTTTGACAAAATGCTTGCATTGTCAAATTGGGAAAAATCGTAAAATTTTCAATGCATTTTGGGTGGGGAACTTTACAGTGGTATCAGAGCTTGTGAACCTGCCAGCCTGTGTGGTTTTGTTGGAAAAAACTTTTCATGAATCCAGATAACACAAAATATAACACCTACAAGAGGAGAAGACAAAGAGGGGCTGAAAATATAGTTAATTCAGAATTAGAAGAAGAGGAAAACATATGTGACAGAGAAAAAGAGAGGGCAGAACCAAGCACTAGAGACATGTTCAATGACCTTGCAAGGGGGCAACGTGACCTACAACAGAGGTTAGCTCAATTGGAAGCCCTTATGACACAACACATGGCAACCATTAGCAACAACAATGGTGGGAATCATGGTGGAGAACAAGGGAATGAAAGAAATAATGGCAATGGTGATGATTTAGTGAACAATGGAGGAGGAAGACCACATAATAGAACTGGATTAGCAAACACAAGGCCTTTGATGCCAAATTTCCCTCCTAGAATCATTCCTCAAGTTGAGCATGAGCCAACACAACAGGAACTACAGGATCCGATCCTACAAGATTGGAGGAATTTAGGCATGGAATTCCAAGCTGAGATGTCTTTTCCTGATTATATGGACATTAGGATGAGGCATAGGCCAAACAGAGGTGGTAGACCACACAATCAGGACTTGCAGAGGAAGGTTGGGAAGTTATCTATTCCTTATTATAATGGTTCAGGTAAAACCATAGGGCATGGGTGCAAAAATTGGACACTTACTTTCAGCTCAATCCAATGCCGGAGGATGAGGCCATCAAGTATGCTAAGATACATTTGGATGGGAGTGCACATGAATGGTCACATCACAGAATGGTGACTTTGGGTCACGACCAGATTGATTCTTATGCAGAATTTACAAAGAGGTTAATTGACAAGTTCGATAAGAAGGATCCAAAACTCCATTTTAAGGAGTTAGCTCGCTTAAGCAGTGCGGTTCAATGGATACCTACATTGCAGATTTTCAGAGACTTTGTGCTAGTAACAGATATTTCAGAGAGGAGACTTATAGTATTGTTCATGGATGGTCTAGCCGATCCATTGAGAGCATGGATAAAGGCCCTCAGTTCGTCTACACTTCAAGAGGCCATTAAGAAGGCAAAAGACGTGGAATCCTCTACCTCAAAGCACAAATTTCAGTCAAAGGGATTTCCACAAAAGAAGGATAAAGACAAGAAACCTTTCCAAAAGGAGTGGCCCAAGAAAGACAGATTGAACGATGAGGCTCACAATGAATTAAGGAGAAAGAAATTATGTTTCAGCTGCAAGGAGTCTTGGGAACCTGGTCACAGGTGTAAGGTGCATTACATAGAGGTGCTTTCTGACAGTGAGGACGAAGAGGAGGCAGAACAAGTACACGGCAGTGAGCACAATGGCTCAGATGATGAGCAGGTGGGAGATGGTGAGCAATCACCTAAGGAGGTGAAGGGTGGAACCATTGCTACTCTTTCAGGTACTCCCAGATTTAACTATTTCAGGGTGTGTGGAGTCTTACAGGGGCAGCGAGTTACAATTTTGGTTGACAATGAGGCAACCCACAATTTTATAGACTCAGATCTGGTAGCCAAGCAACGAATCCCAACACAAAATTTTGAGGGATTTAATGTGATGGTAGCGGATGGTTTTAGTATGGCCTACACTTAGAAAGTTCCACAATTGAATATCACTTTGGGCAACTACATGGTGACAAATGACTTCTATGTAGTCGACCTAGGAGACACTAATGCCATTTTGGGTATTCAATGGCTTCATTCCTTAGGTAAATACTCATAACTTCCAAATGATGGAGCTGAAATTCAAATCAGATGGAAAGAAGGTTGTTTTGAGAGGCATGTCTAATGGTGCTCCTAGGATCGTTTCAACTAAGAGGATGGAGAGTATATTTAGGCATGGAGATGTAGCATGGGCAGCAGAGTGTCTGATTACGTCTAAGGTATCTTCAGATAGCACAAAGCCATATCATGTAGACATTCAGACAGTTTTGGATAAGCATAGTCTGATATTCGGTGAGATCCCTCTAGGGAGACCTCCAGATAGAGGTTTTGAGGACACCATTGAGTTAGAAGAGGGAGCCAAACCAATTATCACTACTCCTTACAGGCAGCCAAAGAAGTTCAAGCAAGAAATAGAAAAGTTCATTAAGGAGTTATTAAACATGGGGCACATCAGACCAGTTCTAGTCCCTTTGCTTCTTCAATTGTCTTGGTGAAGAAGGACAGAACCATGAGGATGTGTATTGACTATCGTACCCTAAACAAGAAAACTATCAAAAGCAAATACCCTATCCCCAAGATCGACAAGCTATTAAAAGAGTTGCATGGGGCAATTTACTTCTCAAAGATTGATCTACGATCGGTGTATCATCAAATCAGGGTCAAGGAGCAAGATATACATAAGACTACATTCAGGCGTCACTATGAGCACTATGAGTTCTTGGTCATGCCATTTGGGTTGACCAATGCTCCCGCCACTTTCAAGTCCTACATGAATCATATCTTCAATAAACAGTTGTGGAATTCCTTCTAGTATTCTTTAATGATATACTCATATACAACAAGACATGGGAGGATCACTTGAGACAATTGGACGAGGTGTTGAGTATCATAGAGGCGTAGTCATTATATGCTAAGGCGTCCAAATGCAAGACAGGTATGACAGAGAAACCCTAGGCATCAGAAAAAAAAAAACCGGTCATGATTTTTCCGGTGAAGCTATTAAAAATGTGCATGAATTTTTTTCAGAAAAAAATTTGGCTTTTAGGCGCACAGGCAATTCAAAACCAGCTTGGATTCTTGAAAGTAAACAGTCAATTTCATTTTTTTGAAACCAAGGCAATAATTTGCACCGGCATAGGATCAGAAAACAAGTTACCAAAATGGGATAGTCAATCTTGGAAAAATAGAAACATTTATTAATAGAAAGGCAATTTTATAAAATAATTGCGCTACTAGCTTCATGAGGGAATTCAGAAGAAATAGAACCTAGCGAAAGAAGGAAACTCCTGCCAGAAATCTTGGGGAAGGTCATATATGATTTTTATAAAAACCTAAGGTTTTTATTAAAAAAAATCGAGTAAAATCTCTAAAAATTGTCAGAATTTTAGGTAGCCAATTACTTTTGGCAAAATTGCCTCTGTTTAATACTAAGAAATGGTAATTGATTTCAAAGAGAGGAATACTCCTTAAATAAGAAATTACAAAATGATGATTCTAAAATAGAAACAATCGATAACAAAAGAAATAAAATAAAGTTGTTAAAACTAACTGAAAGCAAACTAAACTACTAAGATGACCATTATAAGCTAAATATAACAATATTACTTTAATATTATTGAATTCAAAAATTCACTCATACAAGAAGGCACAGAGCTGAATTACAACTAGATTAGATTGATCTCCTTCCAATTTGTGAAAGATGGAAACTTCACATAAGATGCCTTACAATAACAAAAGAATTTGTATTTATAAACATCCAAAACCCATTTCCAAGATAAGAACCAACCTCTACACTGAGTGCATCGTTAAGATTAAAACTTATCTGCTTAGTGTGGATCAATTCACAAGCCTTATCTTTAGGACAACCTCTGTTTTAAACCAGATCAGATATGTTCCATTGGTGACAACCAAATTCCACCTTTTGATTGGTCTACTAAGCCAACAAAGATTCCAAAATCAAACATATGCTACTGAGGTGCTGATCTAATTGTTCAATGGCTCCTAGGTGTGAGGCCCAAGGGCACAAATCCAATAGAGAAAAGATATGAAAATCAAATCTCAAATCACAACACACACAAGCAAGCCTGGAATTTGATGGTCTATGTGGCCGTTGTTTGCATTTTAGACAGTATATTACAACTAAAAAATTTATTGGACTGTATTATTTGACTTGATATTTTATTTTTTTTGCTCGGTAATAAGATTTTGTTTCATTAAAACATAAAGTCAAATACATCATCTTCTTGTTTTTCAAGTAGCTTCCTACCACCCCAAAAAATCAACTAGGGATAGCATCCTTGTCTTAGAATTTTAACAAAAACCCTACCAAACTTTAATCTAAAATCCTAATCTTCTACTTCAAATTCGGAAAAGTCTTCAAAAATTCTTACACAGCAAAAACTTGTAGCTACCCCGACCACCTTGTATTCAGACGCTAACACCATTACATCCCCCACAGGGCTAAACCCCCAAATTTGACAAACATGGACAAAGGAGATTCAAAATTTTCATTCACAGAAAAACAAAAAACTGTAAAGCTCGAGTCGAGCTACCCGGGTCTGCGCCGCTCCCTGACGCACTCGTCACCTTCCTCTTCCAAGGACGCAGCTCTTTTCTTTCCATTCTAACAGCTTCTACTTGGGCCTGGGCAATCACCGCTTCCACCTCCATCAGTTCCACAAACAGCTTCAAGGCCTCCCACTTGCATCTGGCTTCCTCTCTGCATCGGGCTTTGAGGCTCCCTTCCGGCCATCGCACAAAAGGAATACATCCCTCAAACTCATTACTTTCTGCAGTCTCGAAGCCTTCACTCACATCCAGTCCAACACTCGGAATGGCCCACTCCAAAATTGAGTCCATTCCCTCCAAGAAATCTTTGTGCACGAGCGCTTCCATCACCTTCTTCACTGTTTTCACCACTTCCCCCAAATCCAGACCCCACGCCATGATCAAAGAATAAACGTCCATGTTTTTGCGAAACTTGTGTCTAAGATCTCCAAACCCTGTGCCCAAAATAACTGCACACACTGTACCAGCCTCTCATCACT
>VDFB02046897.1:0-32570 GCA_007258455.2 Sequoia sempervirens | reverse complement strand
GTCTTTACACTCAGAAGAGGAAAAGAGTGGAGAAACACTTGTTTCAAGAAGAGTCTTGATGAACGAGGGAAAAGAACTTGATCAAAGGAGAAGATTGTTCAAAATGAGATACAAATGTGAAGGTAAAGTTTGTAATGTTATTATTGATGGTGGTAATACTGAAAATATTATTTTTGAAGAAATGGTGAATAAGTTGTAGCTGGAAAGGAGAAGACACCTACATCCATACCAGATTGCTTCGTTGCAAGATGACTATAAAGTTCTAGTAAATGAACAATGTCTAGTAAAGTTTAAGATAGGTGATTATAATGATGAAGACTTATGTGATATAATGTATATAGATGTTTGTCATGTGTTATTGGGAAGACCTTGCCAATTTGGCAGGTGTGTAATGCATGATGGGTATGCTAATACATACTCTTTGACCAAGGATGGAATCAAACACAAGTTGAGGCCCTTGAATAAGTAGGATGGAAAGGTATATTAGAGCATTGGAAATTGTTTGGTTAATAGAGTTAAAAAAATAGTGAAAGAGGATGAAGATGAAGATTTTTATTTGCTAATGCAAGTTGCAACAGTATTGATGACATACAAGAGAGGTAAAGTGAAGGTTTCAGTAGAGAAAGAAGAAGAGATAAGATCTAATTTTTGTAAGAATGATAAATATTATTTATTTGAGCATGGTAAAAGTGTTGCAGAAAATACTGCATTAGTAAAAGAAGGCACAATGGTTGAAAGTAAGGAAGGTTACAAGAATGAGAATGTTGATTTGTTTGGTGAACTTCCCTTTGCATCATTTGTTGAGTTATTTGATAAAGAGATTGGTAAGAATGATAGTTTTTTGAAGGTTGGAGAGGATAAATCTTTTGATTGTGTCACTAACATTGATAAGAATGCAGAGGATGAAGTTATTACAACTAAAAATTGTCTTTTAGAAGGCATGAAGGAGGAAGAGCATGGTGTTGTAACCAAGGGTGATGATGAACAAGTGGTTGCAACAATAAAAAAGAAAGAGGTAATGCATGGATTTAATTACTTTCTTGATTATGAAGAAGCTAATGTTTATGATTTTCCAAAATTTCAAAGTGTAGGTTGGTGGGAGATGAATTATGTGAAAAGAGGGAGAAAGAGAGGAAAAATGAATGATAGAAGAGATATGAAGTTGCAGGGATATGTGAGAAATAATTTTAAAGTGGAAAAGGTGGGAAGATGGATTTAGTTTGAGCATGGAATCTACAAATGTTTATGAGTCACACTCATGAAATGTTTGTTTCTACCATGGGTGTCTACTATAGGAGCATCCATGGCTACGTGCAATCCTGTATTGGTTTGAAGGTTAAAATTTTGTTTCAATTTTGAATTTTTTTTTGAGATGGGTTATTTGGTGGAAAATAATGTTGGAATGATTAATTTCATTTATCCTTGAGTGAAGTGATCAAAAAGCATGAAAAGCATTGACAAGGTGAAAAAGTAGGGTAATAATGCAATTTTGATTTTCCAAGTTTTAAAATCTTCTAAATGAATTCATAAGGCATTGGAAATTGAATAAAATAATGTTTTAAAATCATTTCAAAAATCCCTAAAAATTAGGGACTGGGAAAAGTGGATGCCAAGTTTAGCCAATCTTGGATTTTGGCCTTTTTGGGTGAATATGGTCAAACCGATGGTTGCAGGGACTTATGCTTTTGATTCGTTGGAGTTTTTTTTTTTTGTTTTTAGCTCTTTTGAGGGAATTAATGGTGCAGCCTAGAAGTATTCGTGAGTTTTTGGAGAAGGAAAATGAATGTGGAAACATTCATGGAAATGGGAAAAAAATATGAAAAAAGTCATTTTCTGAGTTGAGTTTTTGAAGAAAACAAGTAAAGTCATCGAAGAAGGTGTGAAATTCATGGAGGAGGTTGTTTCAAGGTTTTTATTGCAGGTTTGGGACTGTTCAACCATAGTCCATATCAATTCTAGATTGAAAGAGGCAAGTTTTAGAAGCTACAGGAGGATTCTAAGTGTTGGAGAATGCATTGTTTGGCATAAGCTCTCATTGTTTGATCTTGAAACATTGTTGTGGTAATTTCATGGCATGTTTAATAAATGTGTTTGATTTTTAGTAATTTTATCAGTCCCTCTTGAATGATTTATTGATGTTGTTCATGTGTCGAATGTGGAGAGTTATTCTAATGTCAACACAAACCTTAATGAGACAGTTTACATTCAAAGTTTGAAGTAAGTAAAACTAATCTATTCGTAATACAATCAAACCTTTCAAATACGTATCATTTTCCTCTATTTCTAGGTATTTATTAAACCGTTTGGACCTCATATTTTCTATGGGCACAAAGGTTGTTAAAATGACTACCTAGAAAACAATATTTGATGCTTAATATGCAAGCTAATATGATTTCTATGTGCAAATGTGTGGTGGAAGGATTAGTGGTATGCAAATGTGTGTTGGAATGATTAGTGGTATGCTCCTAAATGAAAAAAATGATGGAAAGGATAATGGATGCAATAATAAAAAAAGGATGATGTTGATGATAGATGAACTGCGTGAAATTCGGTGAGATGATATGCAACTATAGTGAACTATCATGATTGTACATATGCTCAAATGCAAACATAAAACAAACTAACCTAAAATATAACTATGATGCAATGGAGACGATAAAATATAACTATGAAGCAATTAATTAATCTAAGATGAGAATGCAAAGTAACACATGATATGAAAACTAAGTATAAGACTCCATGAAAGCTCCAAGCTCCTACGAAAAACCTACATGGTAACAATACTCAAAGTGTGGATGGAAAATGGCATTATAACACTATTCAATTTTTATTTCAAAATAGCATTATAACATCACCAATAGGTGGATGATAAATGCTAAGGAAAGAAGATGTATTTATAGGGTTTCTCAAGCATTTTGTGAGGTGGCACCCATCAATGGTCTAGATTCGAAGGAGAAAAGATGATGGAGATGAAAGGAATAAGGATGTTGTCCCCTTGACCAAGGACAAATTCCATGTGTGTGAAGAGAATCCTTTGACCAATTGGAAGCATGGAAAATTTATGGGATTCCAAGTGTGTGAAACAAAGACCCATATGCTCCAAATTTGTTGGAAGTGTGGGGGAATAAAGCCATGTGCCTTTTCTCATTGGTGGAAGTGTGTGAGGATACTTCTAATTAATAATTAGCCTTATTTATTTTCATGTGACCTTTATGAGGGTGCACACAAAGAGTTGTAGAAATGTGCTCTAATTCTTAATCAGGATTAGGGAAGATTAATTAAATAAACACATTTAGGGTTTTTTGTTTATTTAATTTAGAAGAATGTGAATTAGGAGAATTAAAAGGAAAGTGAACAATATAAATAAAGTAAGACCTTATTATATATAGTTGAAATTAATAATAGGTTGTATTTAATTAATTGAATATGATGAGTGTTTTCAGGTGTATACAAATGTAATCCATCATTCTTTTATTGTAAATAAGAGTGCATATATGCAGATCAAATTTTAGAATTTTAGATAATTGTTTCCAATTGTTTGACTAAATGTTTGTGAGGATTTAAAAGGGTTTTAAGGTAGTTTTTGAAGCGATTTTAAGCCCAAACATTAGGAGAAAAACCAAGATGTGACCTTGCAACCTAGAACACTACTACAATACATTGTTTCTTGTTTTTATCAAATTTTCTCAAAAGCACTTGGAAACCAAGCACTAGAGACACATTCTCATTATCTTCAACACTTCCTCAACATAACTAAACCAACTGCAATATAAAAAATCAACCATAGATCACAAAAAATTATCATAAAAACACTAGAGGTTGACACTAGTAGCTTTACTAATGACAACATAGTGCAAATAATCAAAGCATGGATAACATCAATTACTCTCATTCTTGCAAAAATATTACCCAAAAATAGACATCGATGACAACACCAAGTACTCATACTTGCAATAATCTCCCCCTTTGTCATTGATGGAAACACATGATGTGAAAAACCATCAAAGACACAACAGTGTAGAATATCAACGTACAACACCTCACATTACTTCAACCCTTTTCTCAATTATCTTATTACATAACTTATCTTTTTTAACATGATTGTCTCTCCCCCTTTGACATCAACAGTAAAGGAAAATAAAATTATTTTCCCCTTTGACATCAATCAACCTTCTCACAACTGTTATGCAATAATCATTCCTTTACTTCTCTATATACTCTCCCTTAGGAGCACACACCAAAATACACAATGACAACACACACTCTTCTAACTGCAACAACCAACAATGCTAATACATACTCCCCATGAGAGGTAGCCACCAACATCAGTCTAGAAAAAAAAATGAATCTTGAGATCCACTAGATTGATACATCTCTTTTTGCATCTAGTTCAAAGAAGGAGGGGAAATAACCCCCAACTTCTCCCAAAGATACTAAAAAGTATCCTTAGGAAGAGCTTTATTGAATATATCAGCAATCTGATCCTTTGTAGGAACATATTCAATCTTTACTTCATTTTCCACAACCTTTTATCTCAGAAAGTGATACCAAGTTGAGATATTTTTTTTCCTTGAATTTATTACCAAGTTCTTTGAAGTATTTATTGCACTTTTTTGAACACCAAGGATACTAAGAGGGGGGGTCAATCAATATTCCTTTAAACTAATTAATCATAAGCCATCCAATTATTAACATACATATGGCTGAAAAAGTGAAAGAAAGCATGAAACATTCAGAAGATCACATAAAACATGAACAACAATATTTTTACATGGAAAACCTAAAAATGGAAAAACCATGGTGAGGGTTAGCTCACAATATATTATATCTAGATATAGTATATTGCATAAAGGCTCACTACTAAGTGGAATCATTGTCCAAGTGAACTCACTACCCATAGAGATAGAGAAGGAACAAACAAGGGGTGGTAATATAGCCTATTTGAACTAATACAATAACATCTATCATATACTAGATTATAATTCCAATGAAGTACAAACTAAACTTCACACTAATATGAATCAATACTCTGCTATGTTCGCAATTTTCTCAATTCTACATCACACACATGTAGGTGGAACTCCATACATTTCATATATCACTCAATACTCACATACCATCTCTTATCTCTTCATCATCCTATGCTTCTCTTCTTCTCAAAAGCTTGAGATTCATCTATATATATCCATATCAAATGTAAATTCAATTAGGTCGACCTAATTAGAAGTAACAAACATTAGAAGTAACACAAAAAATTAATAATTTCATCCTTAAAACATTTTATCCACACTTTGTTCTTTGATTCAAAATTCAATTTACATCAAGATAGATTGGGATGGACCTAATACAAATCCTACATAAGGTAAAGTTAATTGCTTATACTTTCCAAAACATCAAATGTGTTAGGTCAGCCCAAAGATAAGACCTAAACAAAAAACCTTCATATGGACATAAAATTCACCAAACGTGTGCTTCAAAACTCAATCTATATTCAAATTCCCATTCAGACAACATCCATTAGCTTTTCTTCATCATTGCATAACAAAATAATTATCCATGAACAAATGCAGAATCTCCCACACTGATACATTGTACAAAAATAACTACAGTATATAGGGATAAACACTGTCATACATATATTTTGGGAAACTTCATAGAATTTCACAAAATCTTGAATATAGTTGCACTTGATGATCTCAAAACTATATTGAAAAATCACATAGTGATATCTCCACTTGCAGTGGAATGCAAACCCAAAAACCGATGCTCTAAACCACAACACTACTAGAGGAAATACTTAGCCAATTTCCTGTACAACCATATTTTCTAGATCAACTTACTCTGTACATATGCCATCAAAAATAATTCCAAGCTATGCTAGAATGATCATAACAATGTTGAAACCAATGACAACATTGGATCATGCAATATATGTACCTCATGCTCATGTTGCCAAACTGCATCATCAATGACAAACTTCTAACTTCCAACAATCTCCCCCTTTGTCATTGATGGCAACATGAGTTCAAAAAATATTTCTCTCTCTCTCTCTCTCTCTCTCTCCCCCTTACACATATCTCATCCCAAATATCTTTCCCAAAACTTTCCTAATATCTTTCCAAATATCTCTCAATTTTTTTTCCAATATATCTCCCCCTTTGACATTAATGGAAAAGGAGGCACAAAAACTTTGTATACTTCCCCTTAGATATATATGTGAAAAAGGATAGATGAAAGAGTGTGCTAACTCCCCCTTATGGAATTAACCCAAAAAAATATTCTATTATTTCATTTATGCAAGAAAAAAGATTCTAAAAACTTAGAAAATGCATATGAGTGGAAAATTGTCAACCTAAGGATGTTGACCCTTGGAGCTTCTGCAAGATGTCTTTCCAAGTAGATCTTCCTTCTTCAAAAAGGTTATTTGTTTCTACTAGTGTCTTGTATTGTGAATCAAGCTTTACTTGTATTTCCTCTCCTTCTTTTGGAGTACAAGGAGTAAGATTTATCGTTGAAGTCTTGTTAGTATTTACAAGGGCACATGAGACAGGTATGTACTTCATCTTCACCAAGTCCCTTAACTTCTCAATTTTTTTGATTAATTCATATTTTTTACTTTGCAAAGTAAAATATTCTTCTTGTAAGATCACCAAAGAAGTCTAGGTCTGATCATCTTTGTCTTACATCGGGTCATAATTTTTTTGATGCACTTTTGATTTATGTCTCAATTGTGTTCATAGCATCCTTTATACTTTGAGTGGTATCAGGCCATTTTATGAAAAAAAAGAATAAATTCCTTGCTTCATCTTCACAAGCTTGAACATCCTTCAAGATCTCTACTTTGCTTTGTGTAGCTATGCACCTCTCTGTAATGTCCAAAAAAATCTTTTCTGTTAGCCATCCTCCAACTTCTTTTCTAACTTGTTCTTCAAATTTAGAGATGTATTCCTTGAAGGAATCAATCAATAGTTTGAGGTTTCTTTTATCAGTATCACCCATTGATCTACTAGTCTCATGCTCATGTTGAGCATCATCTATATACATATGTCCTTCCATATCTTCTTTGGATGTCATAGTGGTACTGATTCCCTTTTCCCTTATGGCATTTTGCTTAACTCTCCTATTGGTCCTTTCTGCTTCAACCCTGATGGTAGAAGATTCCAGAGTGGATTTCTCCCTTACCAGAGGTCTATCTATGGATCTCCTCTTCATACCAGCTATAGGTAAAGATACAGTAACTGATCTCCTAGAACTGTTAGAGGCCTCTTCAATAATCATATCAACTCTAGCACTTTCTATAGCTGCCCTGACTCTGTCTCTTGAGATACCAAACTCTTTGGAATATTATTATACCTTAGCATTATTCTCTCTCTTCATTTGTGATTTCTTGAATTTTTGTTGAACTTCTATTGTCTTTTCTCTATAACTTCCAAATCTTGGCATGCTAGGGTCTTTAAGGCTATTGAGCAGTACTTCTACATAGCCAGTGGCTTCATCTTTTGTCACTTCATAACCAAGATCTAGAACCCAAGTGGTTCTTGGTTCAACCACTTCTATAATGCAAAAATCGATAGATACCAAAAAGGTAATGCCACTCACATACTTCCTGAAAAAATATCTTGGAATTCTTTGTCTCATAGTCATTTTTCTTTGAAATACTACAAATAAAGTTGTAAGGGAATTGTTCTGAGCCTCTATATCTCCAAGATTACTCATGTGTTCTATTGGATCTCAAAAATGCAAATTGCAAATCCTAAGAGGATGCCAAGCTCTATGATCAGATTTACAATGTTCCTGAACCAACGAATGGAGTTAGCCAATGTGTTTGATAAATCCTTGCACTTTAGGATTTTCTAACCTACGTCAGTATACCTTTATAATTGAAGAAAATTTAGAGTTGTACTACTTGATTGAATTGATGGATCTATCATAGTGGCATAAAGTGTAATAGATGAAAGCTTGTTGGCTACTCCTACTCCTAGTATTGAATTTGAAATGTGAATGTTTTGAATAAGATTTTATGAATTTTTAAAATGGAATTGGTGTGACCAGTGCTTACTTCTCTTGGGCTAATGGAGTTAAGAGGTGAAAGATATGTGACTTACTTACTAGTTATAATTCAAATTGCTTGGCAGTTGTGACTGTTTATACCTTGTATAAACACTAAGAATTTAATTATCAAGTTCTTCTTATTGATCCAAATGACCTTTTCTAGATTACTGTGATTAAATAAAAGAATTTAATCTTTCCTTGAAGGATCCAATTAACTAAACCACACAAGAGAAAAAAATGTGCCTTGATAAATTTAATATATCCTTGATACATCAATTTAAATAATAAGGAAATGCCAACCTTGGAGACAACTTGATAATATTTTTCAATTAATTCAACAAATAATTGACACAATAATTAGATCACCAAATTAAGCCTTCTTGTCCATTATCTTACTTCAAAATATTTTGCAATACATATCATTTTACTGGAGCATCTAACCAACCTATCCAACTACTGATGATTTCCTAACCCACTGCTTATCTTTCTAATATCTAATTCTAATGTTTTCTTCATTTGATTTCATCTAGCATATATACATTATATCTTCTAGGGTTATGAACCTTTATTTTGATCTTTCATTGTAGTGCTTCAATTTATTTTAATTAATTGCCTTCGGAAAATTAAAATACTGTAATTTTAATTTCATTTTCTTCTCATGAAAATAGTCTTGTTTTATTATCCCAACACTTGCATTTATATTTTCACCAAATAAATATGTCCTTCAAGTTACAATAATTACCTGCTCTTGTAACTTCTTTGAAAACTATTCCACTTCAAAGTGAAAATATTTTATAAATTTTACCTTTTATGCTTTCCCTGGGTAAAATAATTATCCACCCCTTAATTCTATTCCCAACTAATTCTCTTGGTAAAAACATTTTACCTCCAATGGAAATATTTTATAACTATATTTTGCATCATTTCATTTTCCAAAATGACATCACATTCCCCTCTTAATTATTAAATCAATCTTTTGTTTAGCACTCTCACCCGCATCCAAAAAATGCAGGTAAAATTTCATTCACATTTTATCATTATGGGGGGATTGAAGAGACTAGTGCTTTATTCTCACCGATATGCTCAAGTGTCTTTGATATATTGTGATCAGGATATCGAGGGAATATTGCATTGAGTCTTGCTGATGTATTCCACTCACCCTAATATGTTTACAATGGCTTGTTTCCATCGATCTATCAGTGGGACTTTAGAGTGAATCCCAACAATAGGCATCTCTCTTTCCAATACCTGTTTCAGGGTTTACCACTTTGGTGATGTTGATTTTTGGATTTCTTGTGTTGACCCTTTGCAGGATGTGAGAGAACTATCCATGGCATTGTAAATTATTCTTCGCCCACCATCCATCATACACTCCTTTTGATCGTGCCATGCCTTAGAGCATTCCTTTGTAATATCCTTTAAAATATGTATATCCCTTCACTTATACCAATTATATGAGATGCCTTACATATGCCCCCTTTTGAGATATGAAAATCTTGTCAAAGACATCTAGATGTCCATAATGGATGTAGACCTTCAAAGGATTTTCCAAAACACGTTGACCCAGGTTCACAAAACTTGTTCCTTGACTATACATAAATGAAGCAAAATATGATACACTTCTAGTGAAGACATGTTCCTGAACACCAAGAATTGTAGGAGGCCCAAGGCTGTGATCAACAATAAATTCTTCTAATAGGTTGTGAGCTTTCAAAGCTTCTTCAAATATTATGGACCATCACTATCCATACTCCTGTCTCTGCAAGCACTTGAGTAAATTGAATATGTAAATACTTACAAATTTTTCCTCCTTTAATAGCGGGCCTCGACCCGATACTTATCTTGCCACACTCTTTTTTGGAATTTGAAGTTCATTCTTCCCAAGGTCAATCACATCCTCCAAGAACCTTAGTCCAAAAGTGGATAATTCATGCATACCCCCTTTACGTTCTCCCATAGGTGGAGGATTCTTTCTTCATTTGATCAAGCTCATTACTATTGTTCTTTTAAAATATAGTGCTTGATACCCCTAGGGCATCACCTCTCTTTCATATAAGTTCAACTTATCTTTTAATGACAATGTATACTTAGTAAAACTCAACAAATGAATCATGCTTTATAGCTAGTTGAATATTCTTGGAAGAAAGAAAACCCTGCATATTGAGCATTCATTGAGATGATGTCTTTTGAGGATTTTTCCAACATTTTATGCCTCCATTTTGCGTGCATGTTCATCTAGGCAGTTGCTACCATGTATATACTAAAGTTTATTCTAAACATGTCATGTAAGGTGGTGGAATTCATATCCTGCTACACAAGTGAGTTTTTTCACTCTTTTGGTCCTACATCCTTCTGTTCTTTGCTTGTCTTCCACATATAGAAACCAATTTTTTGTGTTGTGCTTTCACCCACATATTATATGAATTCTATCATGCTGCATTTCATATGTATTTTTGTGTTTTCCCCTTTCAATGTTTTCTAGGTTCGTAATTAAAATTTTAGAGATCTTGCATCCAAAATTTCATCATGATAGGTTGGTTGACCTCACATTTTGCTTTGGAATTGTTTAATTGATAACTTCTATGACATTCCTTCATTTCGAATGAATTGGGTGTATTCATTTCTACAAACCCACTATCTTTTGATTTCCACCAATCCCACAAATGTTATTCGATCTCATGTGATACATTATTGAAGGAAGGAAAGAATTGAAGTGTTGCGTTAACATGATGTATTTTACTTTTCTCCTATGAAGAATTATCATCATGCCTAGGTTGTAGGTTGTCTTTTCATTGTTCTCTATAAACATGTTGATTGTCATTTTTCCGGGCGTTGTCAAGACATAGCTAATGGTTCCGAATCATCGATGTATCAGCACTCGGAACCGGCATCCGTCACCACTCCAGGCAACCTTCAACGGCCTGCGCCGGGCACTGTCCCCCAGCGTCATAGGCATCCGATCAAATGCATTCGACCAATCGTTCATCCCCGGCAATGGAAACACTTGTTCCCAGTTGTTCGACCTCTCCCTCCCATCCGCCTCCCACTTGGATGAAGGTTGGGCAAACCCTCGGGGGGCGTCGGTTCCTCGGGCCCCCCCTTATATCGGTTCCTTCTGTTGTTGTTGTGGAATAGCCTTAACCACCCACCCAGCGGGGAGGGCCCCTAAAATTCTATGGGTTCGGGTTGGGTGGGCCCAATAATATGAAAGAAGGGGGCCTTCATGGTGGGTGGAAAGTGACGGGGGACGGGCAAGCCCCTACCCGGTGTTGGGTGGAAGCGGTGGAAGCGCACCAAACCTACCTGGCGCTCTTTACGGCTTAACCACCCCACCTATCACGCTTCTCAAACGGGGCCCTACAAAGATGCGAAAGATTGCCCACTCCCCACTCCTGCGCCTTAGAATAGTAGGGGCCCCCCACTACTATAATTGGGCATGTTACGTATAGATTTCGATTAATTATAGTAGTGGGGCCCCTACTATTCTAAGGTCAATCTTAGCCTCAAATTAGGCCCTTTCCCCCCTACAATTCTATGGGCTCCCACCCGCCCCCAAGAGAATTATAGCCCGGGGTTCATGGGGGGCGCTTACTTTCCGGGTGGGGGGGAGATATAGGGTGGGGGCCCTTATTGCCGGTCCTCCTTCCCTCGGCTCAGTAACGGAATCGGGTCGAGCGGGTTTCATCCCTCCAGATCCGCCTTGCCCTAAAATTCTATGGCTAACCCGACTCCGTCTCCTCTATCTAATGATCTCGTTCCTCAGCCCGGGAACCTTCTAGTCCCACCCAACCCTGGCAAGCCCCCCCCCACCCGCCCTACTATTCTAAGGCCCGTTGATCTGAATCGGGATCATGCTTAGAATAGTAGGGCGGGTGACCGAGTTCCGCTTCATTGGCTATCACCCTCAACAGGCCACCCCTATCTAGCCCTAAAATTCTATGGCGACCGATAAAGCCTTCGACCGAGCAACCCCGAGAAAGCCCGATCTGTATGGCTTTGCCAAGCCGAGTGATTAACTTCCGACCGAACCCTCATTTTCTCCATCAAGAGTGATTGATCGACAGCAGGTCGGATCAAGTTAGGCATTTCTAGGTCATTCCCCCCCCTGGTTCATCCGCCAGAAGGGAGTCGGAGTCTGCCGATCAAGTGGGATTCCTCAACCCGCCCGAAGGTGTGGGGAATCGGAGCTATTTATTCATATGAGTGGACATCAGAAGCAGGTGGAGCTAGCTATCTATCGGGTGGAGTCCTTTCTCGCAACCGACAAGGGCCCGGGGATCCGGAATGAGGAAGTGTTAGCGGGTCCCTCCCGCCCAGATAAATGGATCGACGAACTAACTATACATGCTCCCTCACTCGAATCGTAGGCCGTAGGGGGAGAAATAATAATAATGATTCGATACGATTTGAGACAGAAGATTCCAGATGTTCCCTATAGCCTTTTTTCCATTCATTGAGATGATTTCACTAGGGTGGAGCTAGGGTTTACTAGCCATTTCAGTGCTTGGAATTCCCAATCAGATAGGTACAAGTGGACATGAGAGGTGGAAGGGAGATGACAAGAACAATGATTGGTAGAGACGTGGATGAGAACAGTTCGGGTAGGCTTAGTTGTTAATACGTAGACAATAATCGATTGGGGTGGGCAGGTCGACGATGTTGGGGGTAGTTAAGTCCTCTATTCCTGCCTACCTCTCCTGACCCGGTTGGTTTTATTCTCTCTCGGGCTCTCGTGCTCTTTAAGGCGAGTTTCGACCTCCTGGGCTATCTCAATCCAATCAATCGAACCGGTCGAGTGACTGAATAAAGAGCATTTCCAAGAAACCTGGTCCAAACAAGTTCCTTAGCATTTGGAGACATCCCGAATAGGGCCAGGTGCTGGCCGCTGGGTCCACTACTCTATATATGTATCGAGCCACATGAAAGCTCTTTCCCTTTTTCACTACGAAGTACCAGCCGCCCCTGCATGGGAACTATAATCCCCACCACAAACCCCACCGTAAGGCCAATATGGTCGGCGCCGAAGGCACGCCTGCTAGGATAAGCCTACCATAGAAAACTTTTAGGGGCCCGGGCCCCGCCCCCTGGCGAATAGTAGGGCGGCTGGTAGTCGGGCCCTTCGTGCATGCAGGACCGACCCCCCGTATATTCTAAGGGGCCCGGTAGATTATATTCGTGGGAGGATAGCCGGGATAGGCCTTGGGTGGGAGGCTATAGTTGGAGATAGAGCGGGTCTGATTCTCATATACATAATTATGGATAACTCATGGCATCTTGATACACGGTGGAAAGATGTGCTTCCCAAGCAAGATACATAGGGGCGGGTAAGGAATCCGATTCGTAATGGGATGGGTGGGAACTGGCACGCTTTCGATCAACACCTGAGAAAGGCCCTAGGGATTACGCGGCAGGCACGATTATACCACGGCACTGGGAGATGGGCCCTTTATCTATCTATGGAGGGATGAGATAGATGCGTTGAGCTCACAGCGGACCCATCCCTTTCTCTGTCCCATGCTGTCTCTGGTGGCTATCCCCATCTACATCCGGATATACATGGGTGTTACAAATATGTATACATCCGAATCTACACCAACCAATGGAGTTAGAACTCCCTGCTGATGGCAGCCCCTAGAGACAGCAGCCATGAAGGCCTTCTTTCCCCGAGAAGGTTGGTGGGCTCGGTTCATGATTAATTCCCCTTATTTCCTATCTTCCTTCGGCTCTTCTCGGAGAGGGCTTTTGGTTGGCATCATATCACATACGCCCTTAGAATAGTAGGGGCCCTAAAATTCTATGGGCGCCCTAAAATTCTATGGCTCAATAAATGAATAGAAGGGCTCAGTGGAGACTTAACCCCCCTGGGGCTGCAGGGTGGGAGGCCGGGGCCCTATTGCCACCCACCCACCCCCGGTGTGGAGGGAATTATAGTTCGGTGGGCCCTACTATTCTAAGGATCAATGCTTTAGAAGCAGTGCTTGGTCAAGTGGACAGCTATCACTCGCTTGATAGATCAATTCCTTAATCTGTATGGGAGATACCCATCACTAGTGGACCTTGCTCCTTTTCCCTTCCCCCATCCCTTCCGGACTTAATAAAGAAAGGCGGCCCATGCTTCCCAGCAGGGTGGGAAAAGTTATAGCTTATAGCATCTCGGTAGGGCCCCCCCTCTCCTAAATGAGCACTCGCTTTTGAATCCCGACCCGGCACGGAATGAATCAACTGCAACATCGACTACTATCCGGCAATAAAGCGGGCGAAAGCACGAACCCATCAACTAACACATGCCTAAAGCGAAGCTAACACCCACTCAACCACGCATACACAGGGCGGATACTGGCCGCTGCACTCGACACTATCCCGATAGTGGTCGTAAAAGGCTGATCGGCGCTACTACTAGATACGTAACATGATGGTAACATCCATCATGCTACGGAGCATATAATGCTAAAGGTCCGCCCTGAGGTCCCAACCCCACCACCCATGAAAATGCACCACCATGTTCGGTTATGATAAGAGAGTGTGGTTGTAGAACAATTTGATATAAAGTGATCAAGACTAAAAACTATCAACACTCAAAGTTTCCCATTTAGCACTTTTTGAAAAATTACACTTGCAAAGTTCAACTAAAACCCACCAACTTCCCCTTTCGAAAAAATATCAAATGTGACTTTGAGAAGCTATAACTTTGGATACTAGCTCATTTAGGTGAAATGAATAGGTGTGCACAATGGTTTTTCATCATTTTATTTTTTTCACCAAATATCAAGTGTCAAAGTTGACGTTTGTGAAAGTTTTCTGGAAATGTAGTCTTCAAACTGGGTAAAATCCGTTTGGATTTGAGTTTGAAAAAATATCAAATGATCTCCTGAATCTATGAAAATTAACATGAATGCACATTGAGATGAGGAGAATCAAGAGCACTAATTGGTTTTTCATGAAACTCTTTCAGTTGCCTAATATTGTTCTCCAAAGTTAACCAACTTGCTAGATTTAACTTTGTGTAAACAACAACCCTTCTCAGAACCCTTCAACTTGACCTTTTGAAACCTTGGAAAATCATATCGTAAGGAGCTGAAATTTTGCGTCCACATTCCTATATGTCAGATAAACATGCTTGAAAGGTTATTTTGTGTGAAACTGAACTGGATTCATTTTGTGATTTTTCAAAATGGGCCATTCAAGTAGATTTTTCAACTATACTTCTGAGTGTTGAAATCAAATTTTTTGAACATAGGAACCTAAAATTTGCATGAAATTTTAGGCTCCAACATGTTCTTTTATTTGATGAGAAAAAATATTTTCATTTGACCAATTGAATTTCCCAACTACCAAAACTTCATTCATAAAGTAGAAAACCAAGAATATCACTAATGTGCCATACCTAAATACCTATTTTTTCTTCTTGATTTCTTTCAGATTCTGTAACAATTATTGTTAGAGCAACTCACAAAGGTCATACTCAACATTATTATCAATCATGTCCAAAGCCACATGAATTATGGTGGTAGAGATCAAATTGTCTCGATAAATCATGTCCAATAACCATAGATACATATTGAGCTGCTAGATTTTTGATATGGTTTGATGCAACACCTATTCTCATGACATTACATCTTTGTTCTTGCCAAATTTCCTTCTTGGAATCAATTTGGTGGATTACAAACCAATTATTTCTCTAATCACATCTCTAGTAATCATGTGGGAACCATCAATCCACATAAATTGATCATTAATCTTGCTTAAAGCCATTCTAATGCATTCTCTTCATTTCCAAAGTATGGAAACCAATGCCACACATCTAATTTCTCAGTCAAAAACAAGTGTACTCTAGTTTCAAAGTGTAATTATCTTCTCCAATCAATTATTCTACCCATAAATTGTGCAACTTTTTGTAGGTGTTTTCTTCCAAACTTCCATGAATGTAATTCCTAATGTCTTTCGTAGGCAAAACCCCAAGAGGAACTTGTGAAAATTCAACTAGTGGATCATTTTCTAAGCTTTTGGTGGAGTACGTTTTAAATTTAAGTTGCGTTCTTTGAGAGATATCTACTATTTTTGATGTTTCCATTACATTTAGCTTGATTTTAGATCATAATTCTAGAAATTTATAATGTGTGGGGATTGCTAAATACCTTTTCTTTTCCCGACGAAGTAGGGTTTGAGACTCTCCGACTTGGAGATGCATTAGGCCCTTCAAAATTATTTCTTTATTCTCTTGTCTTCTTTGAATGTGTTTATTGAAATGAATTTGTCTTCCCAAGTACACCTTTAACTCTTCAATTTGACCCAACTCTACAATAAATGCTTCAAACAAAAAGTTGGCAATCCTAAATTTTGCATAAATAGTCATCTTTCCAAGCTCCACAAATTGCCGCATTAATACATTTTCTTCCGAAATATTCTTCCTCAGATCAAGAACTTCATTCTCCATGAAATATATTTGTGTTATATCTCAAGCACCTCTTTCTAGTGGGGGACATAGTATTTTCATTAAAGATCCCCCTAAGCCCATCTTTGAGCTTAGTTACCAAAGGAGACATCTGCACTAGAGAGTGGTACAAATTCTCCCTTATGCTTAGTCTCTTCTTTCTTTCTCCAAATCCTTTCCATTTCCTTTTTCACTTCATTCGAATAAATATTTTTGACTAGTTCATTCTTCTTTGATGGATTGTCCTTATATTTTTTATTTTGCAAAACTTAGCAATATGCCTTGATGTTCTATAATTCTTGCATAAGGTATTTATTTGATCATTATTCCTTCCATTCATTCTAGATATGCATTGATTAGCTTCGCTTCCAAATCCATATCATGCATAGCAATAACCATTGAAAGATTGAATCATTCTACCATTGTTGTATCTATTCATCATTTGACTTATGCATTCATTTTCTCTATGTCCAAATTTCTTACATGTAAAGCATTGACCAATAAAGGATGAAACATTTTAATTCATTCTGCTTCTACATTCCATAACTCTATGTCCAAATTTATTGCAAAAATAGCAAAAACCATTGAAAGATAGGTACCTTTGAGCATTTGGTTGTTTGATTGGGAATCTTCTAGAATTGTCTCTATGATTCCATAACTTACCATAGTTCCTTTTTTCTTTAGTCTTCTTTGGTTCATTGATCCTTTTTGCATTATATGTTTGATTTGATTTAGAGCTTTCTCCTTTTTAAAGGCCTAGACCACCCTTGTTTTTAGATGCTTTTTGACCAACAATAAACTCATGAAGCATTGCAGATCTTGTCTTAAATTTGTCTATGAATTCTTGCCTTTTCCAAATCTGATTTTAGATTTATCACTTCTTGTTCAAGTCTAGTGTACTCATTAGATTTTTTCTTTATCATTGTATTCAAGAATTCCTTAATTATTTTATTTTCTTCCAATTATACTCTCAGTTCAGTGATGTCTTCTTTTTCTTGCCTCAATTATTCATTAACTTCCTTATGCCTTTCTCTGAATTTCCTGATGTTCTCTCAATTTTTTGATGCACTCATTTTCCTCTTTTAGATTTTCCTTCATAGCTCTATTTTCATCTTCAACTCTATTAAGATCTTCAAAGGCTATTTTGAGTTCTTCTCTATCAATCATGCATTATTATTCTATGTATTTAATAGAATGAATCCCTTTCAGAGGAATAAGATACTTTCTTTCAGCCATGTGTTCAAACTCCAAGATCTTCCCAAAGCGATCAAGCTCCTTCCATGGATCCAAGCTTTGACACCAATTTTTGAACACTAGGAATACTGAGGGTGGGTGAATCAGTATTCCTTCAAACCAATTAAGCATAAGCCATCCAATTATTAACAAACATCCAACTACAATAGTGAAAGAAATAATTAAATACCTACAAGATCACATAACACATGAACATCAATATTTTTACGTGGAAAACCCAAAAAGTGAAAAACCGCAGTGAGGGTTACCTCACAATATATTATATTTAAATATAGTATATTACAGAAAGGCTCACTATTAGCTAGACTCACTATCAATAGAGAAAGAGAAAGAACATAGAAGAGGTGGATATACATCCTATTTGAACTAATACAATAACATCTATCATATGTTGGATTATAGTTCCAATGAAGTAAAAACTGATCTTCACACTAATTTGAATCAATATTTGCTATGTTCACAATCTACTCAATTCAGTGTCACACACATATAGGTGGAACACCATACATGTCATATATCGCTCAATACCATTTTCTATCTCTTTATCATCCTATGCTTCTCATCTTCTAAAATTCTCGAGATTCATCTATATATATTTATATCAAGTGTAACTTCAATTAGGTCGCCCTAATTAGAAGTAACACACAAAATTAAGCATGTTGTCCTCAAAAAAAATTATCCACACTTTTTTCCTTGATTCAAAATTCAATTTACATCAAGATAGGTTATAATAGACCTAATATAAATCCTACATAAGGTAAAGTTACTTGCTTATACTCTCCAAAACATCAAATGTTTTAGGTCAGCCCAAAGATAAGACCTAAACACAAAACCTTCATATGTACACATAATTCACCAAATGTATTCTTAAAAACTTGATCTATATTCAAATTCCCATTCAAACAACATCCATTAGCTTGTCTTCATCATCACAAAACAAAATAATTATCCATAAAGAAATGAAAAATATCCCACATTGATACACTGCACAAAAATAACTATGGTATATAGGGTTTAACATTGTAATACACATCTTTCGGGAAACTTCATAGAATGTCACAAAATATTGAATATAGTTGCACCTTATGATCTCAAAACTATATCAAAAATTTCAAAGTGATATCTCCACTTGTGGTGGAGTACAAACACAAAAATTGACGCACTAAACCATAACACTACCAGAGGAAATACTTAGCCAATTTCTTGTATAACCATATTTTTTGGACCAACTTGCTTTGTACATATGCCATCAAAAATACTTCCAAGCTATGCTAGAATGATCATAACAATGTTGACATCAATGACAACATTGGATCATGCAATATATGCACCTCATGCTCATGTTTCCAAATTACATCATCAATGATAGACTTCCAACTTCCAACACACTTGTATTATCATAGAAGATAAAAATAGGCTCATCATACACCACTCTAATATCCTTCAATAGTTTTCTCATCCATAAAACCCACGTGCAACAAGATGTTGCTTCAATGTCCTCAACATTTGCAATAGATAAAGTAGTTGAATTGTGTTTCTTGCTTAGGCATGATACCGATCTACATCCAAGAAAGAATACACCACCACTTGAATTTTTTTTCATCTACACAACCAACCCAATATACATCTATATAAGCACTTAAATTAAAATAAATATCCTTTGAATACCTCAAGCTATGATCCAAATTTCCCTTCAAGTATCTTAATATCCTCTTCACTATTGCAACATGTGACTCTCTAGGATCTTCTTGAAATCTAGCCACAAGACAAACTGCATGCATGGTATCCAGTCTAGTAGCAATTAGATATAACATTCCACCAATCATTGATATGACTTGATTTGATAACCCTTAGGAGATTCATCATTTTTTCTTAGCTTTCAACCAATAACCATAGGGGTACACACCAGTTGAGAGTCTTTCATTCCAAATGTATTCAAGATTTCTTTGACATACTTTGATTGTGAAATGAAAATGCCTTTATATGTTTGGTTGATTTGTAGTCCAAGGAAGAAATTCATCTCCCCAAATATAGAAATCACAAACTAATTCTACATATATTATGTAAACTTCTTATGTGTAGCTTCATTTCCTCCAAAAATTATGTCATCAACATATATAGCCACAATCAAAATTTTATCTTTTTCAACATTAAAGTAAAGATTACTATTTGTGGTACCTTGGTGTAGGGAAACCCATGGGATGAGAGATGGTCAAATGTTAAGTTGTTGTTTGGTTTTTTTTTGTATTAGTTGTAATAATGTCTTTAATACCATTTCTATTGTTTTTTAGGGGTCTTGGATCATTTTTGGAGTCTATTTTGTAAATGTTACAAAAGTTGCAAAAGTTGTCAAAGCAACTTTGCATTTTTTTGCATTTCGGGTTGTTAGAGGGAAGTTGAACGGTTGGGAAGTTAAAGGATAGTTGGGATTGATTGGTTTTGTTTTGTAATGCTTAAATAAGCATTGTGAAATCCAAGAAGAGGTTTTGGTTTTTGTTTTTTAAGATTGAAAATGAATACAACTCCATTTTCTATGTTTTCACATTGAAAATTTTTCTGCTATAGAGATTAGTACAACCCTCTACAACTTGAAAATGGTCTAAAATTAATTTGAGTTGATGTGGAATGGATTCTAACTTGAAAAACTTGGTTTCATTGAATTTAATCTAGATTTGAGCATTTGAGAGGTAAATTACTCCAAATTGTTCTAAAACCCTAAGTTTTGGTGTTTTGAGAGAAGAAAAATGAACAACTCACAATTCCAATAGTAAAAGTTTTAGAGACTCGGTGGAATGGGAGGAATAAAGTTGTTTTTTCTTTCTAAAAGGTTGCAAAAGTAGGGGATGAAGTTTGGTGGAGTTTTGTCATTTCCCTAGGCTGAAAAACCTCATGTTTTAGGCAAATAAGGTGTATAGGGGTTAGGGTTTATAGAAAATTTGTTTGGAGATCATTCTAGTTGATAGAAATTGCATGTGAAGACCCCATATGACATGTTAGATTCTTTATATTGAAGAGTGGAGGTTGGTAGATTGAAATCCTTATTGTTGCTTTGTAGTACAAGCCTAATTAGGCCTAAACTTAAGTGTAGCAGTTCGAATTTGAAGGATTTGTTTCAAAACAACCATACTTGTAAATTGGATATGTTTTCAAATAACATAACGGGTATCTGGAATGGTGGTTATTTTTTAGGTGTTGGGTCTGTTTTGAAAATTATGTGGGAAAAATCTTGTTTGTTGCCCTACAAGGCATAGTGGAAGATTGTGAAGAAAATCACTTTGTTTGAGGTGTTAGAACTTTGGAAAGGATTTTTTTGAGTTAATTTTATTTTTGAGAACCCTTTCTCTATATCAAAGTGGTATTAGAGCATAGGTAGGTCTGTAAAAAGGTGAAAGTGTGAAATAAGAGAGAAAGGTTGAAGTGAAAAAGTGAACAAGATGCCTCTTAACAACAATCCAATGACCAAAGAAGTGAGAGAGTTGAAAGAAAAGCATGCCAAGCAGTTGAGACAATTGAAGGAGTCTCAAGAAGCTGTCCTAGCCAGAATTACAGTATTAGAATCAAACCAAAGGAGAGGCATGGTCATTGGAGACCAAAGTGATGAAAGGGAAGAGGAGGGGGGTGAGAATGAAAACCCTCAAAGAGGAGTCCAAGATGATAATGAGTTGGACCCTGATGAATTGAGAATGGTTAAGATGTTGAAGACTATCAAGGGAGATTTTCCTAAGGTGAAGATGGAATTTTCCATGTATGATGGGAAGTTGGATAGTGAAGAGGTCCTAGGTTGGATTGATGTACTTGATAACTATTTTGAGTATGAAGAGGTGGCAAATGATCAAAGGGTGAAATTTTCTAAAAAAAAGTTGAAAGGCCCTACCTTAACTTGGTGGAATTATGTGCAGGAAGAGAAGTTGAAGAAGGGAAAGTCAAAAATCAATTCTTGGGACCGAATGGTTTCTAAAGTCAAGAGTCAATTTATACATGGTGATTATGCAATCCAGACATTTAGAAAGCTTCAAAACCTCAAACAAAAGGAGATGGATGTCATGGATTATATAGAGGAGTTTCATAAGTTAAGCATAAGGGAAGGTCATGTTGAGGATGAGGTGGAGAAAGTAGCAAGGTACATAAATGGGTTGAGGTTCAATATACAAGATGAGTTGAATCTTGCCACCCCTAGAATGGTGGAAGAATGTTTTTGATTGGCTATTAGGGAAAAAGAAATGTTGAAGGGAAGGAAAGACAAACAAAATAGGGGCAGAGGCAACACTTCTAGAGGAATAGGTTCATTTTCTAATCCAAGGCAGTCATATGAGAGCCAAGAAGATGCAAGTACAGTCCAAGAGCAAGGGGCAGATTAGAGGGGTGGATTTAGAGGAGGTAGATCAGGCTTTAGAGGCAGATTTGGAGGTCAAGGAAGAGGTTCACAAGGATTCACCGGAAGGTGCTATCAATGCAATAATTTTGGACATCAAGCATGGTAGTGCAATGAAGGTGAAGCCTCTACTTCACATGGAGGAGAAAGAAGAGCTCAATTGGTGCAAGAAGAAGACAATGAGAGTGTCAACTCAACATCACAACATGCTACTCCAAAGGTTGGGGAATCACTAATGGTAAGCAGAAATCTCATCAAAGCATCAGTAGAAAATGGGCCACCACGAAGGAAGACTCTCTTCAAGTCAACTTGTAAGTTCTTGGGTAAGGTATGTAAAGTTTTAATTGATTTAGGAAGCATAGATAATATGGTTTCAATTGAGATGGTTGAAAAACTCAAGTTTCCTAGAATACCACATGATACTCCTTATAAATTTTCTTAGTTGAATGAGGGTTAGTATGTTTTTGTAAATGAACAAAGTTGGGTGGAGTTCAATATAGGAGGGTATAAGGGTAGAATTCAATGTGACATATTGCCTATGGATGTATTCCATTTGATGCTAGGGAGGCCTTGGAAATTTGATAGGCATGCTATGTAAAATGGGAGAAGGAATACCTATGAGATAGAAAAAGATGGGGTTTCTTATACTTTGACACCATTGAAAGAAGAGGACAAATTCCAAAGTATGGGAGCTGATGTGATGATGGAAGGAAGAAAGGAGTTCATAAAGATAGCAGAAGAGAACGACAAGGAGCTTATAGCCACTCCTAAATCTAAAAGCAATATGACAATAGAAATAAAGAATGTCTTAGTTGTGGAGATCCAAGATTGGTGTAGGAAGTATGTTGCCATGATGGTTGGAGAAGTGTTTCAATCATTGATTAAAAAATGGAATATTTCTCATTTAATTCTTGCCATGCCAAAGGTTAGTACACCTAACAAAGCAATAGTTATGGATACACAACAACAAATGGAAGAGGTGGGAAGCAACAGTGAGAAGGTCAAGGATGAATTGCAAAGGAAGGTGGACAAGTTTGAGCACACACCTAAGGTGAAGAACAAGGGAGTTCATTACAAGAATGGATGATGTTTGGTAATAGGTAAAGAGGTAGGTTGAACAACATCTTCAAGTGAAGAATAGGTTAGGGACCATCCATCAAGTAGCCCTCTGAAGTTAAAGCATAGCCTAGGTTCCAAATCATTCAACAAGACAAGGGATAATGAATAAATCCAATTTTTGGTCCATTGGTAAGGTTTTCTAGATGGAGGTTCCAATTGGAGGTCAGATAATGATATGATCAAACAAGAATATATTGTTGCAACATTGTCCTCAATGGGACTTGAGTCTATTCTTCCTAGGGAGTATGGTGCAGGGGTACCCATGGGATGAGAGGTGGTCAAATGTCAAGTTGTTGTTTGGTTTTGTGTTTTCTTAGTTGTAATAGGTCTTTAATACCATTTCTATTATTTTTTAGGGGTCTTGGGTCATTTTTGGCATCTATTTTGTAAATGTTACAAATGTTGCAAAAGTAGTCAAAGCAATTGTGCATATTTTTGCATTTTGGGTTGTTAGAGGGAAGTTGAATGGTTGGGAAGTTAAAGGATAGTTGGGATCAATTTATTTTGTTTTGTAATTCTTAAATAAGCCTTGTGAATTCTAAGAAGAGGTTTTTGTTTTTTTTTGAAGATTGAAAATGAATACAACTTTGTTTTCTACATTTTCAAATTGAAAATTTTGCTGCTACAAAGAATAGTATAGCCTATATAGCTTTTCAATGGTATAAAATTCATTTTTGTTGATGTGGAATGAAGTATAATTTATGAAAAACTCCATTTCCTTTAATTTCATCTAGATTTGATCATTTTAGAGGAAAATTACTCCAGACTATTCTAAAACCCTAGGTTTTAGTGTTTTGAGAGAAGAAAAAATGAAAAGCTCACCATTCCACCAAAAAAAATCTTTGAGACTTGGTGGAATGGGAGGAATAAAGTTTTTTTCTTTCTAAAAGGTTTCAAAAGTAGGGGATGAAGTTTGGAGGATTTTTGTCATTGCCCTAGGCTGAAAAACCTCATGTTTTAGGCAAATAAGATGTATAGGGGTTAGGGTTTATAGAAAATTTGTTTGGAGATCATTCTAGTTAATATAAATTGCATTTGTATAGCCCATATGACATGTTATATGCTTTGGATTGAAGAGTGGAGGTTGGGAGATTGAAATCCTTATTGTTGCTTTTTAGAACAAGCCTAATTAGGCCTAAACCTAAGTGTAGCAATCCAAATTTGAAGGATTTGTTTCAAAATAACCATACTTTTAAATTGGATATGTTTTCAAATAGCATAATGGGTATCTAGAATGGTGTTCATTTTTTGGGTGTTGGGTTTTTTTTGAAAATCATGTGGGAAAAATCCTGTTTGTTTCCTTATAAGGCATAGTGGAAGATTGTGAAGAAAATCACTTTGTTTGAGGTGTTAGGAATTTGGCAAGGAGTTATTTGAGTTAAAAAAAAAATTGATAACCCCTTCTCTACATCATACCTTTATTGAATCCTTAATGTATCAAATACCTATCCAAACTTGCATACCAAGCTTTGGGAGCTTGCTTCAATCCATATAATACCTTCTTCAATCTACAAACCATATCTCATTTTTCTGATAACTAAAATCCTTATGATTGTTCCATGTATACTTCTAGTTCTCCATTCAAGAAATTAAACTTTGCATCCCTTTGATAAACTCTGAAATCTTTATGTGTTGCAAAAGCCAAAAACATCTTCATAGCTTCCATTCTTGCCATCAAAGAAATTGTCTCCTCATAATCTATTCCTTCAACTTGTGAGTAGCCTTTACACACAAGACTTTCTTTGTTTCTTACCACTTCTTCATTCTCATTTAGTTTGTTCCTGAACACCCATTTAGTTCCAATTGTTTTTTTGATTGTAGGTCTTGGGGCAAGTTCCCAAGTCTGATTCTTCTCAATCTGTAGTAGTTCATCTTCTATAGCCTTTATCCAACATTCATATTTGCATGCCTCAATTATTTTTTTAGGTTCAACTTCAAAAATTAAACATAGATTTACCTATTCTTCAACAAATTCCCTTCTTGTCAATACACGTTTTCTTTTGTCTCCAATGATTTGTTCTTCAGAGTGATTCTTTTGCACATACTTAAGGATTTTGGGGTCTTCAGAGTGATTCTTTTTTAAGCTTCTTCCTCTTCAATCTGAACTTCCTTATCATTATCTTTTTCTTTTTCTTTGTAAGTAGGCTCATTTGATTCATATCCATATATCAATACTAAATTTTGAAAATCTTCATCAACTTTGACACTTGCACTCTCAACAATATTTCTTAGTCTTTTGTTGTAGCATCAGTAAGCTTTTCTTTTAGTAGAATATCCAAGGAAGATACCTTCATTAGACCTTGCATCAAACTTTCCCAAAGTTTCTTCATCTCTTCTGATGTAACATTTTCTTCCAAAATCCTTGAAGTACTTGACTGTAGGAATCCTTCCATATCATAGCTCATAGGGAGTCTTTGTGCTATTTGATTTTTCTTGAACTCTATTGAGTATATAGACAACAATATGAATTGCTTCTCTCTAGTAAATTTTTATTAGGTTTCCTTCTTTCATCATAGTCCTTGCAGCTTCTTGAATAGTCTTGTTTTTCCTTTCAACCACTCCATTTTGTTGAGGAGTCCTAGGGGAAAACAAGTTCCTTTTATGCCATGATTCTCAAAAAACATATTAAATTCATTAGAGGTGAACTCTCCACCTTTGTTATACCTCAAACACTTTATTTTTATATCCATTTCATTCTCAACCATAACTTTAAATGATTTAAAATTATCTAGGGCTTCATTTTTTTCTTTGAGAAAAGTAACCCATGTCATTCTAGAATAATCATCAATCAATAGCATGAAATACTAGTCACCTTGAAGAATTATTACTCTTATAGGACCATAAAGATATGTATGCACCAACTTTAACAATCCAGTAGTAGATTGTTCTTTACTTTTGAAACTTCTTATTTTCTTTCCAATCTAACAATCCTAATAGATAACATTGATAGGTTTTGTAATCTTTTCTAGATCTCTCACTACTTGAACTGAGTTGATTCTTACTAGGTTATCAAAATTGATGTGATACATCCTCCTATGCCATAGCTATCTTTCATTAATTTGATTCATAAAGCAATAACCATCAACACCCTTAAGTTCATAGACATTTCCATCTGTCCTTCTTCCAGTAGCAATCACAATTATGTACCCTTTTTTTAATCTCCCATCCATTATCCTAAAACATAAGATTGTACCCTTTTCTACACATTTGTCCAACACTTGAGAGATTATGCCTTAAACCCTTGATAAAGTAAGCATCATCAGTATTATGCTTGTCATAAAAACTAATTGAACCTATTCTACATATCTTAGCACCTGAATCACCACCAAATATAACAAGTCCTCCATCATACTTTTCAATTTTATCAAACTTACTCATATCACCAGTCATATGGTAAGAGCATCCACTATTAATAATCCAATAGTTATTATCTTATCTACCATGAAAAAGAAATATCAAAGTACCTTTAGTCTTGTCCCTCATTTGCGAAGGGATTTCCTTCACATATCTTTTAGAGAACTTAGCATAATTGGTTTCATCTTTTAAATCCATAAACAAGAATTCACCATCATCATCATCTCCATAATCATATTCATCACTATAAATACTTGCATCTTCTCTAACATAATAGCTTTTCTTAATCATATTACCTTTGTTCTCCTTATTTTTTTCATTCATAGCCCTATTTAGACATTTTGAAGCATAGTAACCTATCTTTCCACAACTAAAAAATTTCAAAAGAAACTTACCTTTGTAATTAAAAGTAACCTTTTCATCCTTCTCACAAATTTAGCTTCCACATCATCAAGATCCTCCTGATCTAATTCTTCAGTCTTCTTTGATTTTCTAGCCTTAAAAGAAGTCTCAACTTTTGCACCAATATTTGCACCAAATTCTCTCATTTAAAATGTATTTAGGGAGCCATACAACTAATCTCTAGTACATACAAATCTAGATTTACAAATTCCTTAATAGAAAAAACTTTAAGAATGTATGCTTTAGGAATATTTTTAAGAATTTTCTTTACCACTTTTTATTTTTTTACTTTTCCACCAGGTCCTTTAATGGAACTAACCATTTCATCTACCCTCTACATGTAGCTTGTAATATTTTCATCTTCAGACATCCGTAGGTTCTCAAATGTGATCTTCATATTCTGCATCTTATCTTATTTGACCTTATCATCTCCTTCATAAATACTTTCTAACTCTATCTAGATTTATTTAGCAATTTTTAGATCCATAACTTTCACTAATTCAAAATTTGCAAGACTACACAAGAGAACATACCTTGCTTTACCATTGCATTCATAGGCCTTAATTTCAACTTCAATGCTTGGGCCATTTGTAGGCATAGTATAATCATTTTGTACTGTCTTCCAAATGTCAAATCCAATATAAACTAGATAACCTTTCATCCTTGTCTTCTAGAATGCATATTTTGTGCCATCAGACATGTGGATCTCCTTCTTGTGCACCTTCTTGGATCTACCTCAAATGGTTAAGATTTCTTCTAAGGAACCTCACTCTGATACCAATTGTTGAAATTCAAAGACAACTAAGAGCGTAGGGGGTGAATCATTTGTACCCTGAAACTTCAAAACCCTTATACACATTTAGATCCATATTCATTCAATCAACCCTTAAATATGTTATGATGATTTATCATGGAAATAAAATAACGGAAACTAAAATACAAAAATACCATACATAAGAGAACACCATATTTATGTGGGAAACCCAAAATGGGAAAAACCATGGTGAGGATTAGATCACATTATAAGTAATAACAACATTTTACAAGGGCTCACTACAAGAGGGTTCACTACCCAAAAAAAGAAAGGATCACTGCCAAGGGCTCACTACCATAATAGAAAAGAAGGTAAAAAATAAATGTTACACAAAGAAAACTATCTCAATGCAATAGAGAATCCACCACAATGTTTCCAACACCTTCATAGCTTGATTAAAGAATTGTAGAAACCTTATGCTCGCTACATCTAATAATCTAACACATGAAATCTCACACTAAACTTCTCAAATTCTCACTCTATAACTATAATTCACATCATACTTGTCTATCTCTTCTACACACAATCCATTAACAAATCAACTCATATTTATATCGACTTTAACCTTGAAACTTTCTCCAAGGTCGGCTATGCAACTCAAACATGCAAATTCAAATTAGGTTAGGACCAAAATATTCTCATGGTGGAAATGAATGAATGTGGACCACAACACTCTTTATCTAGGACCCAAATCCATCCTTACATGAACACCACACTTCCACAAACAACTAAGCACCTTTGTAAGTAGTGTAAACACCACAATTAGTTGATACCTATGTAAACACCATTAAAATTTTAAGTGCACACTTCCTTTAATCTAAAAACTCGTGGATGAAAAATTTCACTTGAACACAATTTAGAATAGTTCACAAACACCCTGAAATCCAACAAACTCATTGGAAACATCTTTCACTTGAAGAATGTACATGCCCAATACATCCAGACTAATCTGTAATACACTGTAACTCAATAAATTGACTTCTGAAGGGCCAAATCTCAAACCACTTCAACTGAAGAATGATACCAACACTATCAACACTCCTTCAAATCCTTTCAAGACTTGAAACATAACTACAAAGAAACATAGAGTAGAAACATTTCTCCCAAACACCTTTGCAATACATAGTTCACACTCTGGTGAACACAACTTCAATTGCACGTAATTCAGCACATCACCTGGATACAAAACCGAATATCTCAATCAACATACTCCAAAAATGCATGAGAAAATATTCAACTAGAGAAGAAATGTATATAAAAACCATAATGTAACCCCACATCCCAACACCATTGCAATACATTATTTTTATTTTTATTTTCAATTTTTCAAAAGAACTTGGAGACCAAGCACACATTCTCATCATTCCAGTATTGTTATTATGCTTAATTAATTATATCATATTGATTAATTAATTAAGTCAATTTATTCCTTTAGTTACTTGCTTAACCAGCATTAATAATTTCTATCAATTATTGCGTGCAATTACTAGCTCTACATTTAGGCTCTGGGTTTCTTGATCTCCTTCATACCTTATCGATCTCTTTGTACTGGATCTCTTCTAATGACTTTTACTTTGAGGTTTTTACGTAACATCTCTTGGTCTCCATGTCTTTGCATGTGACGTATCAATTTCAGTATGCAAGTGATCTCGGCCTACCATAATCTTCAATGCTTTCTCAACACAACTGAACCAACTACAATATAACAACTAAACCATAGATCATAGAAGCTTATCACAATAACACTAGAGATTGAGACTAGTAGCCTTACTAATAAAAACATAATGCAACTAAGCAAAGCATGGATAACATCAACTACTCTCATTCTTGCAACAATCTTACCTGACAATAGACATCAATGACAAAATAGGCTTTTTGACATCAATGACAACACCAACTACCCATACTTGCAACCATTTCATAGTCAGAAGTGTTTACCTAATAAAAAATAACTATAACTAACAAGAAATTGGTGCAAAATGAATGTTGTCAAATATATGAACTAATATTACTTATTAATCATAAATAAACCATAAAATTACCAATGTTTTTTGAAATAGCTTCATTATATGTAATAGAAAAGAAGATTTGTGAGTGTCATGGTGAATATGTACATTTTTCAATGTTGGGATATTTAGTGAATATCTTCCAATTAAGGTCAATGATGGCATGGTACAATTGCAAAAAATACACTTGCTCTATTCCCAACAAGCATGGTTTCTTGTGGTTGTCTATGGATTAAAATTTTGGATTGCTAAAATTTCGATTAATCCCTCTTCCTCATTTTTTAAGGAGTCTTGAGAAAAAAAACTCTAAAACTTTATCAATTTATAAAGATAAAACATGATTTTATTGGTTTAAAGAAGGTTTATTAAAACATGTTTAGATCCCACATGCTTTCCACAACCTCAATGAGAGCCAACATAGTTCTCACAACCTCTCTCAATTTTGAAAGGAAAGAATGACATGTAACACTTCATTCTCCTTCAAATTCTTACAAACTATAGGAAATTTCAAAGGTGTTGCAAACCTTGAAAGGAATGAATAACATGTAACACTTTCTTGACCACCACTCTTCCCCTCCTTCCTATTTTGTCCCCTCTCACCACATGGCCTCCTCTCCCCCCACCTACCTTAATCTTTTATCTCAATCTTCCGCCGCTGCAATCACCTCAACCTGCCCTCGTACCCATTCCTCTGCCTCGATAAACAATTCTCAATCATTTAGTTTCCTTTCTAACTCTATTACCAAGAACTCCAATCTCGACCCCCTCAAATACATCAAATATTAGGAGTCCAAGTTTGTTGTCAACCTTTCCAAGCTCTTGATTGACCCTTTGGCCCTTAAATTTTTAAAACATGGTCTAAATTTTTCCTTCACTCCATTGTCCATCCCTAAAGTAGACTTCCTTATCAAAATTGAGAAAGCTATACAATCTCTTCCCATTCCAATTACTAATGAAATTAGGAAAGATTGTGTTGTTGCATTAAGGCATGCTAATCCCCCCCATCGCAATGTCCCCAAAACTAAATTTTTGGCCTTCAAAATGCTAGCTAAAAATGAGGACATCATCATTACCAAGGTTGAAAAAGGTAATGCAATGGTCATCTTAGATGAGCATGTTTATGTCTCCAAAAGGTTAACCACCTCACCAAGAGCGGTAGCTACCATGCCCTCCCAAATAACCCGATTTCTAAAATTGTCAAAAAAGTCAAACTTTCCATCTCTCTTTCTTCCTTTGATGACTCCACCAAGAAATGTCTCATCCCTCACAAGCAATTCACAACCGACATCTATGGTGCCCCAAAAATTCATAAACTTGGCATACCCCTTAGGCCTATTGTTGACACCACCCATTCTCCCACATATAATCTAGCCTCTTTCCTTGCTAAGATAATCTCTCCTTTTATAGGCCATTCTAATTCTTTCATTAAAGAATCCAACCATTTCATCAATTTTATTCATGACAAGAAGGTCAAATATAATGAAATCCTTGTCAACTTCAATGTTGTCTCCTTGTTTACCAAGGCCCCCATTGGTGACTTAGTGGAGTTAGTCCAATGCAAAACCAATCTAGAAATTGCTTCTCTTGTTGAATTTTTCCTTCGTTCCACCTTCTTTTCTTTCCAAAATGTGATTTATGAAAAAATTGATGGAGTTGCCATGAGCTCCCCCTTATCTCCAGTCATAGCCAACCTCTACATGGAATATTTTGAGGAAGTTTCTCTCAATTCTTTCCCTCTGAAGCCTTGTTGGTGGAAACATTACATAGATGACACCAATGTTTGTTGGCCACATGGTCGTGACCAACTTGACATTTTTGACTCCCACCTAAATAACCTGGTTGAGTGCATTCAATTTACGAAGGAAGTTGAGTCAAACACCCAACTTACTCTTGATGTCCTCATCATCAAAAAAGAGGATGGTTTCCTAGCTCATTGGGTCTTTAGAAAATCCACACATTGACCTCTATCTTAACACTTCTTCCCATCACCATCTAGCTCAAAAGGCTAGTGTCCTCAACACTCTAGAAACCCAAGCTTATCACATTTGTGATAAAGAGCCCATTGATCTTGAGCTTTCTCATCTCTACCATATCTTCAAGCTCAATGGCTATTGTGATAAATAAACCCTCAAATCTTTTGAGTTTTCCAAAAACCAAACTATTCTTGCTTGTAAGTCTAATGGAACAACCTATTTCCAGTTTGCCACCCTACCCTATGTTGAAGGCCTCTCCAATAAGGTTTATAAAATTATTCACAAAAAAGGTATTTCTTGTGCTTTCAAACCCATATCCACCACATGGAATCTCATCCCCTTGACCAAGGAACCCTTACCATCTCTTCTCCACTCTGATGTGTACAAGATTGATTGCTCTTGTGGGACCCCATATATTGGAAAAGCGGGGTGATCCATCAACACTAGAATCAAAGAACATTGTGATGATATTAGGCATGATAGAATCTATAAATCAGGCCTTGTAGAGCATTCCCACCAAACCAAGCACCACATCTTCCTTGAGAACACCCAAGTTGTGGTTAAAGAAGATAACTTTTTCAAGTGTAAATTGTAAGAAGCCATCGCCATAAAAAACCACTCCATCAATCTCAATCAGGATGAAGGTTGGCAATTAAGTCATGCTTGGCACCCCTTACTTAACTCCCACCATTCCAACCCTCTCACCTAATTCGTTCCCTCTTGCCTTCACCTTCGCCTTCTTTCCCTCTCCCCCTATGTCTTCTTTTGCTCCTTTTCTTCTGTGCAATCTAAC
>VDFB02046896.1:0-24451 GCA_007258455.2 Sequoia sempervirens | reverse complement strand
TCCCATGCATATCATGATAAATTTTACTAGTGCTTATTATGAAGATCTCACATAATAGATTTAGAGTCATACAAAAAGGTCAATCTGCAACAAAAGTTCAAACCCACCATTGTGGGGATTATACTCGACCCCTATAGTTGTTGGGTTGATCTAGAAAGAAGAAAAATGATTCTTGTAGTTTGTCAAAACATGGTTGATGTAGATAATTGCTACACAATGATGAATCATGGAACATTGTCTACAACAAAATATTTTTAATAAGGTTTTAGATTTACGTACTCTAATCCTCTTTGTCAATTTTAATGCTTATTCAAGAACATTTTTGTGGTGTTTTTAACTCAACTTCGTTATTTAAACTAATTTGTTCATTATTGCCTCTTTGTATTAATTAGCTTAGATAATTTAAAAATAAATTTCATCTTTATTTCTTTCATGTTGGTGATCCCTTTTAGTCTCCCCTAAGTTTTGACCTTTAAGGTTTGGTTTTTTGTTTTTAGTTTCAAATTTGATCATTTTTATTTTTTATTTTTTAATTAGAATAGAACCTTATTCCTTCTCTTCTTCAATGTCATTGTTTACCTTTTCACATGACAAAATTTCACAAAATAATTATTATGGGCGTTTATAAGTTATTGGTTATGTGAATTTCAAACCATGTAGAGCTATATTTATATTTTGTATTTGCCAATAAAATCTACATATAGAGAATTTTTCTATCTATCATAATTTTCAAAAAAAAAAAAATCACTTTTAAGGGTTTCATATAAAATGATTAATGGCATGTATTTATTGAAACTAGGGGATGCATTATTTTTCCCTTACAAATGGGTTTAAAGGAAATCCATATCACATGTCATACCCTTCAATCTTTAGATTTTTTTGTATATTTCTTTAACATCTATGTATAGAATAATGTCAAGTTAAACCATCAATGTTAAATTAACACAACAAATATGTTCACAAAGATGAGTGGTTGTAATAGGTAGAAATCCATATATTCATTTTATCACATTTGAGTCTTTTTATGGATGCATTTGGAAAAACCCCTAAGGATTCACTTGTAGAGGTCCTGATGCAGGAGCATCTAGTGGTGTAAGGGCAATCTTGCTTCACCTGAAAATATTATATTTTCATTTTGTCTGTAGTTTTCTTAGTTTTTCTGGGGCCCATGGTGACTCATGTAGTCTTTGGGATAGTTAGAAGTTTGAAACAACCAAAAATATTTACCTACTACTTTTAGTAATTCAACCTATTCGGGTTCCTATGGACACAAAAATTGACCCCAAGGAGTGAAAATGGAAAATTAGATTTTTGGTAAAAGAATAATCTCAAAATCCTATATTGTTTGGAAGATATTAAATTTCCATCCTAGGGAATTTCTCCAATGAAGTTTAAAACTAAAAATTGAGGCCCTTCAGAGCCTTGGAACATGGTGCAAAATCTTTGATCTTATAATTTGGCAAAAGATGTTGTAGATCTCTTCACAAGATTTCCAACAATATATTACAATTGAAAATTTGATGGTCAGATCGAAAGTTATGACCCTGAGAAGTTGTAAATATATAAATACATATAAAAAAATCTTCTAGAGTAGGAAATAGATGGTGGAATTTCTAGCAGAATGGTGTTAGGGTTAGAGATGGTAGATCTAAATATCTGATTTTTATATTAATAAACAGAGAAACTAAAACACAGAATAAATCATAACACAAGAATTTAACGTTTCCACCCAATCGGACTACATCCACCAAACCGCAACCATCCAATACTTTTATTATCCGGTGAAAAACTTTTATTACAATCTTTACCAAATAATCGTTTTTCATATCTTGTAATACCCATCGAACCCCTTTTTAACAAGCTTAGAAGCTTGATTTTAGGGTTCTACAAAGTTGATTTTTTCCTTTTTTTCATTGATTTTCCCTTTTTGGTGATCGAAAAAGTAGGAAAAAATTTTTCTTGGGGGGTGCCACCCCAAACCCCAGGGGCCGGCCCAACGGACACAAACAAGGGAGGGGGTGTTAGATACCACCATGGGTATCTGATTATAGCATGATCAGTCCACCACATACCAACAAATGGTACACCTTCCCGAATATTCTAAGTTAGTTACACTTCTTGGATAAAGAGGGAGAACATGGGTTACAGAAGAGAACTCCAGTAGTGCAGATCGTGGTTTTTCGCTTGTAGATTTCTGTAATGAGAAGGCCCATGTGGCTGTAGCATGCTATTTTCTAAGTATTATAATTTCACTTCATCAAGATAATAGAAATCAAGTGTTTCTTTCTACATTTTCTATTTATCTCTCTTGTTTAGTTGTGTGTGTGTGGTTTTGTAAGGAGAGTACCCTCATCAGATCCATAGTGTATGCTCATCAACTTTTCTTTATTTGATCTAGATTCACTTGATTAGTTATCATTGTGTATTTCTTCAAGGGAGTTAATAAATCTAGTGAAGTTTTGAGATAATTTATGTTTATATATCCATTTGGGAATTTAGTAGTTTATATTTTTTTCATTCTTTATTTTGGGTTGAATTTGTAAGTATGGAGATATTTTTCATTTAAAATTGTAATTTTAGTTTTGATCTTCAAATCTTTAAAGTTAATTTTGAACATAGTCCTAAGTTGACTCAATCCTAATTAGTTGTTATATATTGACTTGAGTATGCAGTAATTAAATTTGCATGCTAGGGTGTTGTATAAAAGGAAAATTTCTAATTCTTTTATATAATATACGCATCATCACATGAGATTGGTAATTAACACTTAACACATCATAACATCAACATTTTTATTAATAAATAAAAATAGGCAATATTATTTTCTTAACACATATTTTTTTATGAGTATTTCCTATTTAACTTTATTAAATAAAGTATAGTACAATATCCACAAAAAAAGAAGGGTGGTAAAGAGTCACACCCACAAAGCCTAATTGGACATGGCTCAATACAACTTGATGAATTAACAAAAGGGAAAATCTCAAACAAATTCTAAATAACTAAAGAAAATCTAGAAGGAGAAGGATCTTTATCATCTAGATTTCCCCAAACATTAGCAATGAAAACATCATCAATTGGATCCCATCTAGTGAGATCAACTTCTTCTTCTTCTTTAGGAGGATTATCTATGGACTATTAAGTGTAGGGTAAGGAGATGGCCAAGTCTAGATGAGGAAATTTGGCTAAGCTAGGCCTAGTGCGATTGCTTCTCAACCCACAAGTTGACGTAGAAGGTATCCATTCTTATCCACTATGAGAAGTAATGTTCCTAGAAGTTAGATGTTGAGAACCACAATGATCTCAAGAATAAGACCTACTATCACATTGGTTGCACCCACACCTATGCCCTCACTAGGGAGAGGGGGGATCAAGTGGGACTTTGGTAATAGTGTAGGAGTCATTCCTATAATGGTCCAACAACCTTTGAAGATGAAAAGCTTCAAGTGAAACCTTACAAGCTTGCATTCTAATCTAAATAATCACATTAGGAAAAATTATGTCTTTACTATACAATGAGAAATGAACATAAAAAATAGCAAAACAAAGGATCTAACTACTTGTATCTTTCTAAATCTTAGAGATAATTTTCACTCTAAAAGGATGTCAAATCTAGGTAAATTTGTGTGGGAGAAGTAGCATTGAAAATTGTCACCTTTGACAATTTCACACTAGGTTTTGCTCCCCCTATGTGTTTGGACCTAATTATGCATTTACTTGCCTATTTTATAAATATCTTTGGAAAATTAATAGGGAAGAATGAAAAGGAACATTTAATATTTACCCAGAACTTTAGGCCCTAAAAAGGATGGGTTTGGTCAAGGGTGCCACATGTCCTTGACCAAACTATTTTGGCTCCAATTTTAATATGTCAGTGTTGATATTTTATTATTTAAAAATTTCAATTGTTTTGTTAACTATCAGCATTTGATTTTTGGGAAATTAGAATAATCGCATATAAGTACAAATTATTTTCACAATTTTAATCCTAATGATTTTCCTAAGGTAATCAAGATTCTTATTGACCAATCAAAAGAATTCAAGAGCATAATTATTAGATTTATTGTATCATTTATGTCAATCAAGCATCATGTCATATTTTATGCAAGTTTGTTTACGTTTTGTGTTCATTTGTTTTGTGAATATTAAAAAATTTAGGACTTCAAATCAAGAAAAAATTTATGCTTGAAGGTGATAAGTGTATGACTTCAATCCATCAAGGAATATACATTTGATTGATGAGTTGCAACAATTTGTTAGTCCATTACTTGTTTATCATAAGCCTCTACTCGACCGAGGGTAAGATCTCTTTTTCATATCATCATAGTTATTGTGGATGTAGAAATACCAAAACATGGTTTTGAATTAGGCAAGCCCCTATATGACACAATCCTTCCCCATCTTTCATGTGTGTAGGTTTTCAAATCCAAAGAAAATTGGAGGAAGATTGAATACTAATTTCTCAGTCATGCACTCAAGCCCTACAAGTTGTCAAGTCAAGGAATTTGCATTTTATCATTAAAAAATGAAGTTTAGACAGTGATCTCAGGAGAACAGGATCTACAAACCAAATACTTTAGGTTTGTGATTTAAAATATTAAAAATTAGGAAGCCAGTCAAGGGAACCCCATGCCCTTGGCTAGTCGATTCAGCCTCAAGATTACATGTTGGGTTCTTCTTTGTCGACCCTCTACTTTCTTGAAATCTATTTTTGTTTGTTTGTTTTACATTTCTCAAAAATTACATTAGTTTGCTTCATTTTCACAATTAGGCCTAGGAACATCTTTGCATCACATCAAAAATCAAACTATCAAATAATTCCTACCCCTACTAGAGAAGGATTAAAACCCCATGATCCATCACTCTAGCTCTTCCATTTAGGTTTGTAGCCAAGTGGATTTTGAGATCACTTTTAATCCTTAATCCAAAGTTGGAAAGAGTGTGATTTAGGACTTAGATCCCTTTTCCCAACCAAACATTTTTGGTGAACCCGATTGTTCTTTCACTTTTAAATCTTTTGCAATCTAAAATGTATCATTTTAAATTTTTGTTTAACCTTAGGTTGTTTACATAGTTCATTTAGGAATCTATAATTTTCATAAAAGAAATTAAATTATTTTAAAAATTTACATTACATTTTGCATTCAAAGTTCAAATAGGGTTAATTTTAGTCATTATAGGCTAGATCTAACTCATAATTGCATTAGATCATATTCAAATTTGAAATCAAATTTTACGGTGTTTAAAGTGTTCATTTAGGCATATGCATATAATGAAAAAATGAAAAGTATTACATTTTTGTATCTAAAAGATAGAAAAATTTCAATTTCCAATTTTTTAAAGTTAGGATCAGTCAATTCTTGTATTATGCAATCTAAACATTACATTTGGCATTACATTTATTGCTTGATTTAAAAAAAAAAAACATTACATGCATAAGGGTTTTTAAATAGAGTAAAATTACAATTCAATGGATTTTTAGAAATCTATCTACCCTCAGACTTGACCAATTATAGACTATGACCTATAAGCATTATTGAACACATCCAGATCTTAAAACAATAAATCTAACTCACTGGTCTAGGGTGTCCATCAACCTTAACCAACTAATTTTCACTTAGATTTTAAACATAGTTTTGTTCTTATGTTTCATGTGTGGTTATAGCTTTTGTTTCTGCAAATAGTTTCATTTTATGTGACTATACTGTGCTTTCCTTTCATAGTAAGACTCGTAAGGTTTTTTGGAGCTTCATATGAGCTTCACGACTTGGTGTTCTACTGCTAATACACCTACACGATGTAGTTTTAGACTTGTGGTCTCCCATGCTACAATCACAACCATTGTGGAGCCCAAGTCCTATAAATCTTTCATGCAAGGTATTGCTCCTACCTATTACATTTAAGATTCCATCCCTAATCCCACATTACCTATGACCTCCTTGCAACCTAACATTCATGTAGACTTAGAGGCCACTATTGCCCATGTCCTTGATGAGAAACTAAATTAATTGGATTAGGATTTAGAAGGTACTCAACACTACCTTAACATTGAACCCTTAGCTAGAGAGAAAGTTCCTATTATGGACAATCTTATGAAGTTGATAAATGATTCTGAAGGAATAGAAGTGTTACATAACTTAGCTCACATAGTAGATGCTAACATCCCTACAATAGCTAGTTGTGCTCAAGAATTCACCAATGCTCAAAGATAAGTAGGAAAGCAAGTTTCCTCTCCCACAACCATACCTTCTATTCCCACATTTACACCTCCATTTGGAGCATCAACAATACAATATACCAATGGCCTCAATCCAAGAAGCAGGGATTCCTAGTAGAAATCTTTGTAGTGTTGTCACTTCACCCATAACACTACCATGTTCACCACCCTTTATCAGCATGCGACATAATAATCCACCAATCACTTACAATATTCCACCATATTTGACAAACTCTCAAAAGAATGCCACCCAATGATTCAGTCATAAACCAACTTTTACCAAACATGACATCACTTTAACAACAAGTCTACATTAAATCAAAATCAAATTGGTAAACCTCTATAGTACCTCACATGTAACCCATTGTAATTTTCTATCCTAAAAATACCTATATTACAAAATATTGAAATACCTAGATTTGAAAAGTACAATGGTAAGGGAGACCCTAACAACCATGTATCGACTTTTATTGCATTGTGTAGTGACTTCATTTTTGAAGACAAGCTCCTAGCTAAACTTGTTCCTAGACTATGGAAAGATATGGCCTTGGAATGATTTTTCTCATTAATGAACAACTCAATAAACTCATTCACATAACTTGTTAGCTCATTTATCTAATATTCTCAAGCAAAAATTGGTCCTCGAGTAACATTAACAAACTTAGTTCATTGTAAACAAGGAACCAAGGAAGAGATAATAGACTTTATTGACGATACCAATTTCTCTACTCACAAATATCTTATAGTCTTCCCAACACTGACATTCAATGGGTGTTTATAAGAAACTTGCAACATAGTATTAGGGATAAAAAATTGTTGATGAAGTATCCATCCTTTACACGCTTTTGTAGGGCTCTTCATGATTATCAAATCTCGATTAGTTAGTATGAACACCTTCATCAACTCCTACTAGCCAATCTGAATCCATACCTCAAAACAATTACTAATTCTTTAAAAAGAAAAAGAAAAAAATTATTAAGATAAAAAATCCTCAAGCCACTAATAACATTGAAGCACATGTTATTTCAATTACAATTCTGAATGATAATGAGAACCCTAAGTGCTCAACACTGGTTGGTATAAGGTCTACAAGGCTTGCTATGGCTACTTCTAAAGGGTCTGACAACAACAAAAAGTCTAAGGATTCAGAGGAAAAATGTACTTTTAGTTCGCAAGAAAGTAAAGGAAAAAAGATGGTGAAGGAAGACAAGGATTCCTCTACAGAGGAAATCCTAGATATTTTGGGAGGAGAGTCTATTGAGGAGGAAGATTCTGAGTCGAAGGAGGAGGATGGTTTTGACAATGAGGAAGTGGAAGGGTAATTGCAACAAGAGGAAATTCATGAGGTTGAAGAGCACAATGATGGGGTGGAGGAAAATGTTAATGCAATAAATGATCAAGAAGTGATGGAGACAAAACACCATGAGGAAGAGAAGATAGATGGAGTTGATAATGTTAAAATCAAAAGGATGGAGGAGAGATTAGAATGGATAGAAAAGATGATGCAAGAGGAGGATAAGGAAAGCAAATTCCAGAATCTTGAAAAAGTTGTGAAGAGTCTTTGTAGGGTAGTGGATGCGGTAATGAAGAAGGCTATTATGGATACGGTTTTGGGTCAAGGAAAAATTAAGAAGCATCAAAAGAGAAAGCTTATGGACGAGATTGTTGACATATCAGGCAAGATGGAGCTGAAAGAGAAAGTGGAAGACACTGTCGATGACCTGCTGAAACCCTGGAGTCTGATCGAGGATGCTTAATCCTTGGTCATTGTTTTGATTTTTGATTTTGTTTCTATGGTTTATTCTGGTGCTACTCCTAGCGGTACTATTACTGGTGTTGTCCTTTGGTTCCTGGACTATCATACTTTTAGTTATATTTCTATTAGTAGTTCTAGTTTATGCATGGACATTACTTTAAGTATGAACTGTTATTATAGGTTTACGTGTTGGGATTTGAATATGGATAGTATGTATCTTTTTGATATTTCTGATAGGTATGAAATGTTTGATCTTGAGGGAATTGGTTAAGCTTTTTATTGGGGGGTTGGGGAAGCTTTTCTAGTTGGCTTCTCCTTGTTGTTTTGACTGGCTATTGTTCTCTATATTGTTGTACTATTCTGTAAGGTTCAGGTCCCTTTCCCTACTTCAATCAAAAACATTGAAGCACATTTCATTACCACAAGTACAACTCCTTATCAACTTAGGTCAAGAGATAGAAAATTTACACAATTACCTAGTTCCATTTATGCAATAATGTTACAATTTCTGGACAAAAAATTGATTCAACTACCTTTGATTAGGTGTATAGATACAACTAAACCTTTACCTCCAAACTTCAATGCAAAAATAATTTTTTCAATACCATCCTCTACCTAGACCCGATACAAAATGATATATCTCTCCTAAGCACCAAGTGCAAGACCTTATCGATTCTAGTAGAATCTAGATGGATTATGTTAATGATAAATGAAACAAGTCCATCATGCCATCTAGCCAAAATTTGTAAATTTTCACAAATCCAATGCCAAATGATACATCCAACTTTGTGCAAAGTAGCAATTATGTAGAAGATGATGATGAACTATCCAATGTTGTTAACACAATAGAAGTTCAACATCATAATGGACATGCCACTTTGTTGCATGACATTTCTTTTACACATATTGATGCATCCATAAATGCACCTAATGGTCCTCTCTATATCATTGATCGTATTAATGAAAAACCTACAAGAGGGATACTCATTGATCTCGTATGTCTAGAGAACATGATCAAGGAATAATTCCTATTTGTGCATGTAATTTATAAATATTCTTATGAATAATCAAAATCATGGCTAAAAACTCGTGATGGTTTTGTTCTCCCTACGATAGGTTTGATAACTCTCACTCAAAGTTGGACCAAAATAGTTGGACGATTCATTCACTGTCATCCCAATATCAAACCAATTTCATTTGAAGATTGGTTATCAATGGCCTTACGCTCATTGAATGCGATCCCATTGGTAATCCACAAATGCATAAAGTTTTGATTTGAAGAATAAATACATACCCTCTATCATAGTGGGTTTAAAACTTTGGCCTCTTGTGGAAATTTTTCGCTAGATTATTTTTGGCCTCAACCTATTGATCCTATTAAACCTTGTGAGTATCTCTTTTCATATCCCATAAATAGTTTAAAGGTATATCCAAGTTATCTTTTAGTAATATCCCACCTGATGTTCCTTAATCTACTATGACTCTAATGGACATTCATCCTACCTCACAAGTAGTGGATGAACCCATATCCAAACCAAGTATCCTCCCTTGCTAACTTGACCTATATGTCATAGTTCTACCTCTGATAGCTTATAAATGACCAACAAACAAGCGCATAATTACCTTTTTTCCTCTGAAGGAACAAGTTCATATACCTAAGAATACAGTGCTTTCCCAAACTATGGTGGTCACTTTAGATCCTCCTAAAATAGAAGAAAAGAGACCAACGTTGGAAAAACTTTCTATTACCCCTTAGCAAGTTGAAACTTGAGAGAGAAGAAATAGAAGTGAAAAGGAGCGTAAAGGAAGACATTGTGCCTTAGCTCATAATTTTTTTAAAAGCGTGAAACCTCACCTAATGACCAATTACCCATCCAAACCAGCTCCAATGAGTTTCCTCCCACCCATCCATCCTCATCATCACTTGAATCCACACCACGACCCTCGCTAAACCATGATACTAAACCTTACCTATCACAACCTAAGCAAAGAATGAAAGAAGAAAATATAAATGATATTTCTTGTAATAATCTTTCTCATAAGAAATCTATTGTGACAAATTTGGGTAGTGAAGAAGAATATTATATATAAGAACAAAAAGAAGATCATAATGAACTAGCTGTTTTGTTTTCTAAATCAATGAATTTAAATTGGGGAAACCATGATGATCCTCCTACTAAGAGTGATCCACCATGTGTTGAACTTTGTGATACTCCTTTTATGGAATTTGTTATAGTACCTTTAGCGTATTTTCCATCTTCCATTTATGATGAGAAAGATTGGGATGTGAACAATTTTCTTTAGATTGGCTCACATGTGTAGTACTCTTTTGTGTGTGTGTGTTGTGTGTTTTCTTATACACGATGTGATATCCCATGTTGTGCTACTTGGTATGTCTTTCTATTTTATTTTTTCTTTGGATGACCCTTGTTGTTCTTGTTGATACAAGGATACAAATAAAATGAATCTATTGTGATATTCATCTATGTGTGTCTTCATTCTTATTTATGTCATAAACATTATTGTCTTGTATTTTAATTTTGGGGATGATGCAAGGCATTAAGGCATTTAGGTCTCTTCAATGTTGACCCAAACTTTTTTTGTTGTCTTAATGTGTCATTCCTCTATTGTGTTCATAGTTACATGAGTATCTGAGGAATTATGTCAATTCCAAGAATAATCATATTACATATTATCTATGGTCTATAATGACCCTAGATTTATGGATCACTTATGTGACATGTTTTTTCTTGCTATATAATTTTTTCTTAGGGGAAACCCCTTGTCATGAGTTAACTTTATTGGGAATATATCATTATCATAGGTCTTTCTATATAATCTCTCATGACCTTATCATGTTGCATCTATCATTTTATTCTACCTTAAAGCAATTTCACATAGTTTGCATTTAAAAATTACTTTAAGATGGGGGTATGCATTCCATTATGTGCTTCACTTCCTCACACATGTTGGACTTGGTGATGCATTTTATTGAAATATTGATCATTTTTGTAGTGCCTTATTAGAAGTATTGGGGCTATAATTCTTGGTATGGTTGATATGGGAACACACCTACTGAATATCATACTTCGCTAGCCCTTGTGTGTTTCTCATTTTCTACCTTTTAAGAGACTCACATAGTGAATATTAGACTTCACTAGCCTATGGTGCTTTGGTTAATGGATCACCTAACAAATATCAAACTTTTTTAACCAACATGACTCATGAATGCCTTGGGTATGGATCCTAGTAGTATTTTTGTGAAGCTTGCTATTATGTGATTGCCATACCCCCCTTTTCATGTTTGAATGGTGTTTGCATTGTGTTTTTTTTTCATTTCACGTTTGTATGTTGTGTGTCTTTATCATGTATACTTCATGTTTTTCATGTGATAATGTGCTTCATGTGTGTTCCCTTGTCCTCATATTGTCTTCATATAGTATCTTGAATAGAGGGGATAGAACATCCCCTAGATTCAATATCATCCTATCTCTTCAATATTTGGATAATTGAACCCTTATTGACTTATTCGCACTTTAATGTGAGTATAAGCATAAGTTCATACTCTCACTAAAGTGGGGGCTAAATTTAGCATAAAAAATTGTCACCCTTGACAATTTTGCACTAGGTTTTACTCCCCTATGTGCTTGGACCTAATTATGCATTTAATTTCCCATTTTATAAATATCTTTAGAAAATTAATACAAAGGAATGAAAAAGGAACATTTAATATTTACCGTTGGCACTTTAGGTCTTGAAAATGATGGATATGGTCAAGGGACCCCACACCCTTGACCAACATAAATTTTGGCTCCAATTTTAATATGTTAGTGTCGGTATTTTATTATTTGAAAATTTGAATTTTCATTTGTTGGCTATCAAAATTTGATTTTTTAGGAAATCAGAATAATTGCATATAAATACAAATTATTTTCACAATCTTAATCCTAATTATTTTCCTAAGGCAATTAAGATTATTATTAAGCAATCAAAAGCATTCAAGAGTAGAATTATTAGATTTATTGCAACATTTATGTCAATCACACATCATGTCATATTTTATGTAAGTTTTTTTTTTATGTTTTGTGTTTATTTATTTTGTTAGTACTATCACTTGCAGGAATTCAAATCAAGAAATAATTTATCCTTGAAAGTGATGAGTGCATAACTCTAGTCCATCAGGGAATGCAGATCTGAGAGGTGAGTTGTAGTAATTTGTCAATTCATTACTTGTTTATCATTAGCATCTGCTCGATCGAGGGTAAGCTCTCTTTTTTATATCATCATAGCCATTGTGGAGGTAGAAATACCAAAAAAGGGGTTTGACTCAGGTAAGCTCCTATATTACCCAACCCTTCCCCCTCTTTCATGTGTGCAGGTTTTCAGATCCGAAGCAAATTGGAGGAATATTGAAGACTAATTTATTTTTCATGTACTCAATCCCTATAATTTGTCAAGTCAAGGAATTTTCCTTTTATCATCAACAAACGAAGTTCTAAAAATGATCTTGGGAGAATAGTACCTATAGACTAGAGACTTCAAGTTTGTGATTTCATATCTTAAAAAGTAGGAAGCTAGTCAAGTGTACCCCATGCCATTGACTATTCAATTCAACCTCAAAATTATAGGCTAGGTTCTTCTATGTCTACCCTCTACTTTCCTAAAATCTATTTTTGTTTTCCAGTTTTATATTTCTCAAAAATTACATTAGTTTAATGCATTTTTTTAATTAGTCCTAGGAACACCATTACATCAAATCAAAATCAGACTATCCAAACATCCCCACCTCCACTAAAGAAGGATTAAAACCTTGTGATCCACCACTTTGCATCTTCCATTGAGGTTTGTAGCCAAGTGGATTTTGAAATCACTTTTAATCCTCCATCCAAAGTTGGGAAGAGTGTTATTTAGGAATTTTAGATCCCTTTTCCCAACCAAACAAGAGATAAGGCTAATATCTGAGAAGAACCATATGCCAAGAGAAAGGGATGTGCCTAAATGGATTGAAAATTTAATGGGTCCAAGTCCAAGTATCTTGAGCTCTAGGAGAAAACTAGAATAAATTCTTGAAAGACTCCATATGACTACTAAAAAAAATGAAGATTGAGAACACTCATATGAGTTAACTAGCTACCTAGAGGGAGGCCCTAAAATAAAATGAAACAATAAAAGTGAGATAATTTAGGAGAAAAAATAGCCAACTAAATGCATCAGAACCTATGATACCAAGTCCCATTAGAGAACTATAGCTACCACCAAATATTAAGTTGCTCCACCATAAAAATATGGGGAGACAACCACATGTAGATTTTTTGAGGTATATATCTATGAAGTGGCATGTATAGGTTCCATTTCCAATCCTTCCATTACAATTTGAGAGACCTAAATACCAATTTTGTGAAGAATATGGGGAGGTATAGTGTTAAATTTTTTTTGAAAGGTATCTTGACCTTGGGCAGCCAACTTGAATTTTTATTTTAATTTAGGATAAGAGAGAAAGTTATTCATAGGTTTGTGAATAAAACATGGTAGCATGTGAATTCCTCACTTAAATAATTTGAAGGCATGCATCCAAGGCACCTTGGCCATCAATCAATCTTGAGTAGAGGGAACACAATACCATCAAATAAAATGTTGGTTGACATAGATACTATTGAAAAAATTAATTTCCTACCTAATGAAGCCATATTTGATGGTTTCCTAGGATTTTCAAATACTTTTGATGATAAAAGTGTCATTAATTTTCATAGTGTCCTACATGGTAGGAAGATTACCAAAGTCAAGGCCCTTCCAAGCAAAACAATTAGTTGACACTCTAGAGCTAATGAAATTTCTAACTAAAATTTTGTAAACTTCCTTACCTTATGGAGCTCTACCAATCCATTTAGTACATAAGGTAATGCCTTGTCTATAAATTGAGGGTAAGTCTAGACCCTTATAATTTCAAGGTAGGAAGTAGAAATCCTTAGAAACTTGATGAAAGCCATTATTTCCTTCACTATTATCTTAGATAAAATCTATAAGGATATTTCAAGGTGAAGGTAAGAATATTTGAAGGGAACCTAGGAAGAAGAATAGTAGAAATATGTGGCACCGAGAATTTTGGAATAAATATAAACTTACCATCCAAGGATAAGGGTTTGGTAATCTATAACTGAGTTTTTTCTCCACTCTATCTATCCTATCTTGTTATATTATATAGGGTGAGGCCTATAAGGATAAATATATACCCAATAAAATGGAATACTTCCCCATGATTGAGCCACTTCTAGTTGAATTGGTCTAGCCACTACAACTAAAAAATAAAGGATTTCCTATAGAATTGAGTAATTTTCCACTAAATTCTTGATCTTGAGGCTTGATAAAAAAAAGTCCAAGGATTGGATTTCTTAAATCATATTTTTCTCCTCTTTAGTAAGAGTGAAAAATGAGTCATTGAAAAAGTGACCATTAATTGATTTTTGGGATGAATTAGGGAGAGATATCCCCTTGATCAGTGATTGAGAGATCACATGAGCTACAAGGTAGCCAAATCGTCTAGTAGCAAGAAAATAGAGTGCCAGTGCTAGAGGGAAACCTTATCAAATGGACCTATGAATCCAAAAAGATATATATTGTTGGCTAGAAATCATATTGCAAGCAAAGGATTCCAAAAACTAAATGAAATAAGGCATAAATTAAAGTGCATAAAACATGAAAATGATGAATGGTCATTCAATAGGATCATAGACCTTGGAAAATTTTATCTTGAGGAAGATGGGGGGCTATTGAGAGTTGCAATCCCACTCCATGCCTTCCCAAGAAACAATAATATTATCCATGATGAATCTAGACTTAATGAAGCTCATTTGTTCAAGATGAACAAGATAAGGGAGGAAAGAGTAGATATTGAGAGCCAAATATTTAGTAATGATATTATTCGATACATTCAATAATGTTATTGGTCTCCAATTACAAATCTCCTTGAGGTCACCAAATTTTAGGTATGAATTTTTATTTCACTTATCAATTAGTTTCCCTAAAGATTTGGAACGAAAATATTCAATATAGACCTTGTGGAGGTCACTACCAACAATATCATGAAGGGACTTAATTTTTTTGAAAGGGAACCCATTAAACCTCAAGAGCCTTATCATTGACCATTCAAAACACAACTTTCTTCAAATCCTCTATTTTGAAATTTTGTCACAAAAATATGTTAGGAATTAGTGACATAGAAAGGGACCATCTGTAATGCCCCGCCAAGCAACCCCAAAGGATAATAATATATCTAACATTTATGGCACCAATTTTTTTTTTAAAGTACTAACATACATCATAATAATCATATATCACATGAAATGAAACTAAACATGAACTACATATAACAAATCCCTCGGGTTTACACGACTGCATTACTTTTCACAACAACATTATTACATCACATGAAAGGTAAGTATACACCAGTAATCATTAAGATAACATGAACATGGACAATACATTAATCAAGGTTTACAATATTACAATGCCGCTTCCCAACATGAATGGGGAAGATACAATAAAATGGAATGATACATTTGAAATGAAGGAGTACAAAGCTGCAATACTGGATTCAACTCTGGATCAACTCAGGAGTCACTGCAAGGTACAATTTCGCACTTCTTGATCGATGGGGACCCAATGGGGTGCATAGCACGTTCCACCCAACCACGTGGACCCGAAGGCCCACCCCCCGTGCTAAGAGATGACAAGAAGGAACCCCAACTAAACCATCATACAAAACAAGGATACAAGACTTCACAACAAGATCCACAATAACATAAGACAATCTCCAGCACAAGATATAACCAACACAAGATGTGCCCAACATAGGGAATAACCAATAAAGCATCAACATACAAATGCCAACATGTGCTTCCAGAGGCCCAAGAATAACATAGAGGGAAACAAAGCATACATGGTTGTTAAATGAAGAGTGTCATCGCAATGTTGCATGGGTTACCCTGGCGAATCTTCCTAGGCCCCGCCCCCAACTTGGGTTACCCTGGTGACCTCTTACAAAACCGCCCCACATGCAATCCAATGCGGAATCGATTATCTTTCATAAAGACAAGATAACGATCTTTGCCATTCAGGCCTTCTCAACTCATCTCAAGCCCATACAAGCACTTGAGCCATGAGTGAGGCATTCACTTATATCTTGTTAATGTGTGATTCTATCCAAAACCCCTAATTAAATATTAATGTTTTCGCTTGATTAATAAACTTCCAATGAGTTACCCTGAGACCACTTCCGGGTCTCGGCCCCCATTGAAAGCCACTCCCCTTATGAACAACAAAACTCAAAAGACACTATCAGGGTAAGCCCCCATGCACAACATATAAAGCCACATGGTAAATTGAATTAAGCAAGGCATACACCATCCTACACAAAATCTTCATAACGAAACTATTTTCAAGTGCAAGGCTAAACCCATAACATCAAATAGATCATACGAACAATAGTTCACAAAGAACCAAAAGGGAAGGCCAATAATAAAGCAACACCTTTCTTTCCCTTTCTCTAGAAGACCGATAAATCACTAATACAGTAGTTTTCCCATGGCAAGATCATCAGGATCTCAAAAGACTAAAGTTAAACCACAATTAACAAATCAACAAGTGATGACCTCACAACAAGAACTTCAACTCAGGTAATAACCAACATAATCCAGCACAATTGCCAATGACAATGTCAAACAACAATACATCATGATTATACCTCAACAAGCATTCATGACAGCTTGGAACTCGCTTTTCAAGAAAACCCACAATATCAAGTAAACAAAAAGACATCCCTCCCACATGTATACTATTAAGTTATCAACCAATAATTCAAAGTTGTATAAGTTAAACAACCTATCAAACTCATCAACAACTTATTTAACTTAAAGGCTATATATCACAAATTACAATCTACTTTTTTTCTAATCCAAACATTAAACTAATATTTAACAAAAATGGGGTACAAACTATGAGATACAAATGCATGTCAATGGATTAGCATATAATCATGCATAACATGCAAATGGGTTTGATAGGAAAACTGAACAAACATGTCATTTGCGCACCAACAACATACTACAAAGACTTCAGAATCAGAGATAGAACCACCTAATCGGCCAAGGCTCTGATATAAGGAAGGGAAGAACTAAACCAAATCAGGAGGCAAGTGTAATGCACACCAGTAACAATGATGATAGCGAGTTATGCGACAAAGGTGGACACCCAACGATACCAAAGGAAATTAATACAGAATTTAGCAAAGAACACAGAATGGAAATTTTTGATTAAATATACCTTCAGAAAAAGGTAAGGTATGATTTTTTTAGAAAAAGTAGCGATCTACAGATATAAAGCTCAACTCTGCGAGAAGAGAGGGGCGGTGCACAACAAGAGTTATCCGGCAACTTAATAAGGAGTATGCACATCAAATGCAAATCATTAATAGAGGATAAAAGTCAATGGCACAGCTTGAGGGAGAAATATTCATTGAAGGTCAATGATTATTTTATATAATAAAGAATTGTTCATTGCTCCATGCTGACACTGAGGTTTACGGATAAAGGGCCAGACTATGTAGCTGGGGTTAGCTCCAAAATGTACGCTAATGATGCATACTCATTTAACAACGATGATGAAGACGAGGAAGTGAAACAAAACCCAAGCTGAGATAAATGGAAGAAGATTGGCTGCAGGACATTAGTACAAAGATGGACATGGCTCTTTCGAGCGTTCCACTGAAATGGTTTCTTATAATATATGAAAGTTATTCCCGTTTCTAGAGAGCTCAAGATTCAGGTTGATACGAAAAATGATGCTGTTCAGATAGCCATATAAGGCATTATGGTTCCTTTTCATGTAGCTACCAGCGAAAGTGTTACAAGCCATCAAGATGGAGGGAATTCTTTATAAGAATAATTTTCAATGTTCCTGGCGCCGGTTTTAATGCCAACTACCTGCCAACATTGAAATTTCTCTAACAGTATTTATGATAAAGAAATTTCCTATAGATCCAAGGATTCGAAGTATATCAGCCATGTGGAATAAATGATTAAATCCCACAGTCATCTGTAGCAATGAAAGAATCTAAAAAGGCAGAGAGAGCCGTGCAATAGGCGTTAAACACCATAGCCAAGGTTCAGTACAAGGATCGGTGCTAATTAAAGGTTATACTCATAAGAATACTTACAGATTTAGAATCCTCTACAAAATTGAAATAAACATGTAAGATTTAATGCTTTCGCTGAACAAAATACGTCGCCATGCACAAAGGTATGAGATTTTTAATTGGGCAAGGTACATACAATCCAGATAAAACTCTGATTGAAAAGACAACCCATATAATATTAATAATTTTTATTTATTTTGATATTCTATTCAACAATGATTTAATATATTTCAGCCCTAAGCATTACCATTTCTCAACAGAAACAGGGTCCATATGTGTGAAATTATGTTGTTGAAAAAGAAATATATATGAGATGTATGCGTAGAACAACAATGCGATGAAACCTTAATCAGCAGCATGGTTACACACCTACCTCAGTTGTAGAGGGAGTTTTGAATGATGGAGCAGAGATTAAAGTTGATATTAATCCGCAACAGATGCCAAATAGCTCATGGCTAAGTTCATATGACCAAAAGACTATTCGATGAGAGATATTAGATAGGGATGATTGGGAATTATTAACTCCTTTTGGATCAGTGAAACCTTAAATATTTTCCATCTCTTGAAAACAGGGGCCATCACTCAATTAAGTGTGATACTATGTTGAGGAATAAGAAATTTTCACCAAATCCTAAGTAAAACACTAATGTAACTGTATAACACCAACACATTTATTTTCATTGTCTTGGTGATATAGTACGTATGTATGGAAAAGTTGCTGATAAAATGGCACAGTAATGTCTAAAAGCATACCAACTTATCTTTATGGTCTGTCGAAAAATCATACTCATTGCAACTATACAATTATAGAATTCAACCCTAAAAAAAAGAACACTCACATTTATGCCTTTCTTTTTTTGGCAAAGTAGTGTGGATTTTGTACCTTCTTGTTGTCTCAGGAATCGATCTCACTACCTTCACTTCCTTTTCTCCTTCTTCCACAATCTCCACCACGCTCTTCTTCTTCGACTCTATCAAAATTCTTCTTCCCCTCCGCTCCGGTTGCCTTCTTCGCCATCTTCTTCCATGCAGGGTAAACAATGAGCGGGTCATTTCTCTCACCAACTGACCTCCTCCACGCCATTTCTAAGCCACAACCAGCCGTAGCCATGGCCACCTGTGAATATTTCCTTTAGAACCCTTTTCGCATCAATCCATGGCACTTTCTCGAAATGCAATAGTTTCCTCATTCAAAAGTTTGAAGGTATGGTCGATAGCGCGGGTGCATTGGTAAAAACTGTCTCACGAATAAGTATCATGTCGATCCCAAATCTGGAATTCTTGCCCACTCTCAGGAAGAAGCGCTTTTTTTCAATGGCAATCTCGCATAATGGCCATAAGGGCCCTCGGCCGTTTTCACCGTTACTCTCCCAAATTTTACCCCTCTTTCCTTAATTTTTGTTTGCATAATCATGGACACTAGACAAGTATCGTCCTCCTATCCTCGTTTTGAGAGTTCCACTAGAAGTTTTTTTATCTTAAAAATAGGCTATCACCATTAAAGGAGGATCTCAACCTTTTTGCATGCCCTCACCATGCACCTACCTATCCTCTCCACTATGCTTTCATAATGAGAGTAACTATTAAACATGCTCTTCATTGCAGTTATTGGCGCGTACTTATTTTCATTACATTAACTTGTAATAGATATTTTCCACTAACTGTTAGATACAAGAATCTTCAAAAATAAGTTACACTTACTCTTGCAAAGTGGTTGCAAATCCATTGTAACAAATAACCTAAATTTAGATCTTGTAGTAATGATAATTCATTTCATTTGATTTATAAATTGTATTACGATTTATTTATTATATTTTACCCTTCTTTTCTTTTCTTTTTATTATAATGTATTAAATAATCCAAACCTTGTTTATCAAACGTTTCCAATTTAAACAACCAAACACATAAGGTCAAATAATCTAAATCATGAGATGGAAAATCGGGGAGGGCACTACAACCACATTGAAGCATTACTGCAAGGAATCCATTCCCTTGATGTATAATATTGAGCTGCAAAGACTTACTCATAGTGTTAGAAAAAGGCCTAAATAATATCATGCAACTTATGTAGAAGATTTTTCCCTTCAAAAATTCACTTGATGGATGGTGAATAATATGGAGCACACAAGGTGTAGATAATTATTTTGAGACTTGTTTAATAATTTTAAGTCAATGGAGCTTGACCTTAATTTGCACCCCTGAAGTTGAATGAGCATCAACAATCTGCTTCTAGTGGAAACACTAAGCCATGAAAATATAAGAAATAGTTCATCAAATGGCTACACTTCAAAAGTAGTGGTGGCTCAGTGGAGGTCCAATGTGATAGCCTCATATGAGTGAAAATGAATGTAGGCTAATTAATGTATCCATTAATGTGATGGAAATGAGCAGTATGGGTGATGGTAGTATTTTACTAAGAAATATAGCTATTATTGTGTATGGGGTAGAGCTTCAAATTCTAGATACATTGAATGTGGGTTTAGGTGGTCTTGTGGTAGAGAATTGACGTGTGAAAAATTGGTGTTTTCATGGCCTTTAGAATAATAACTTTCCATTCAATATGAAACCTTATTTGTAAAGTGATTTGAAAGGACAATTCCCACTAATGGTTCAACTAAAAAAGGATAATAGTTGTCAAAGTGTAATTAAGATTTAATTGACATCATGGAATGATCAATTCTCTTTAAAACTATCAATTCCAACCTATAAATTGCTCCAAATATACCACATCATAATATCTTGTTAGCAATCAATATTAGGATCAAAGAGCCCCAATTTATTGCACATGTAGAGTCAAGCCTCCTTCTCACTAGTTATCTAGTACAGTGGAAAGGCCACACATTCCACATAAATCATCTCAATCATATTAAAATTATCACATATAAATTAAATGGTGGTAGGAATTGAATTAGTGATCCATCTCTAAAGGAAAGATATCTCAACAACATCATTCAAGGAAAATACTATAATAATCCCAAAGGAATGATTATTATCATTAAAGAGGGCCCAAATAGATTAGTTAGTGGGGTCACATCCTTGACCAACTAAATATCACTACCATGTAGGGGATAAAAGGGTGACAACACAACCATGTATTACTTCATGTTGACTACACAATATCTAGCTAGAGGGTCAAATCACACCACAAGACAAAAAAAATAGAAAAAAAAAACCCTCTTTGCAAATAAATAATTTTTAAACCTATTAATTGAAAATGAACATCACAAATAGAGTTATTATATGGGGGGTCCATCAACCCCTCAACATTCCAAGAAACACAATTCATAAGAAAATGTTAAGATGCATTTCCACTGCATCCAACTCAACTAGAGTATATTAACTACTTTTTTTTGTTTCTTTCCTATGCTTCAAAGCTTTAAATTTAAAAGTGAAGCTAAACCCATTGATGCTTGGTTAGTAGCTCATCATCCTCTATTCACCATACTAAATTGTGACACATCCTTTATCTAGTATGAGGAGGTGAAGAAATATAAGAATTAAAAATATCCAATTTAGTTATGAGTGAGAATTGAGAAACCTTTTCCTTTTTCAAATTCTCCCCCAGAGGAGGGTGAAACCCTACCCAATTTTATGTTTTGAAACATGTTATATGCTCTCTAATTCCCTAATTTGAAAGGAAGATGGGTAGGCCTATTATAACCAAAATTATTGTTCTTGCTACCACTAATAGTTGATGGCAACCTTCCTTTTCTTGGCAACCTTCCTTTCCTTTCATAGAATGTAGTACCCTAGAAGGGGTCTGAGAAATGGTCTTTGAGAATGGAGAAGGTAGGGGAAATCCTTAATTTTATGCTTTAAAGATTAAAATTGATAGAAAGTATTTGTAAGGTTGATATGATAAAAATGTTGTAAATTTTTTGTTTTTCCAACTTAGATATCAATATTTTCCTTAAGGTCCTTGGATAAGTATACCTCAAATTAAATGTGTCTTTAGGGATAGGAAAAATAGAACCTCTTAGGTTCAACAAAGATAATAGGTCCTAAAGAATAGGCTATTTGGCTTAGGAAGTTATATCAAGGTATGGATAAATCTAATATTGCAACCCAAATGGGTAAATTAAAGAACTTATTGTCTAAGACAACAAAATCCTACATCCATAGTTTGAAAATGAGAAGTGAGGAACAAACAAGCCAAAGGTCATGATAAAGCACTACCTTAGGATGACTATCTTCAAAAAAATGGAAAAGGAAAAATTCTTTGGTCATGTTTTGCATGGTGAAAATAAAAATACCATGTGGGATCCAAGCCTTTTCAACCCATTCCTTTAGCATGCTTTGAAGGGGGACCCTACCCATTAAATATCTCGCCAAAGTGTACTATTCTAATTAATGACAAGCATTATAAAAAATTGGGATAGGTAACATGACATTAGGTGATGGAACGTAGGTAATACGTTGTGGAATGCCTTAAATTTTTTTTAAGGAATTCTTAGATGGTGGTTTCATTTTCCATCACCATCTTGAACCTTCAACTCTAGTAGTAGCTTCTATAGAGGGAATGAAGGTTGAAGTCATTTAAAGGGGGAAAAATACCTATAAGATTAAAAACATAAAGAGAACTATAATAAATATAAATAAAGATGAATAAATAATTTTCTAAAGTTGCATGGAATTGGCAAGGATGCATGCAAGAAACCCTAGAAAAATTGCCAAATTGGCCCAAGGGTTTGACTAAGACAAAAGAAGGGGAAAAAGTCATTACCCACACATAGTATGAAAAAAATTTCTAGTTCTTATTAGCATTGGATCATGTTCAAATATCAAAGGATTTTTTAATAAATATATCATATAATAGATTTAGAGCCATACAAAAAGGTCAATCTACAACAAAAGTTCAAATCCGTAATTTTGGGGATTATATACTTAATCTCTATAATTGTTGGGTTGACCTAGAAAGAAGAGAATGATTCTTCCAATATGTTAGAATATTTATTTATGTAGATAATTTATAGACACAATGATGAATCATTGAACATCATCTTCAAAATAATAATATTCATTAGGTTTAGAGTTAAGTACACTAATCTTCTTTATCAATTTTAATATTTATTCATGAACATTTTTATATAATGTTTAAATAACTCAACTTATTTTTTTAGATTAATTTTTAATTATTGCCTCATTTTATTAATTATATTAGATTATTTAAAAAATGAATTTTATCTTTATTTTTTCATGTTGGTGATCCCCTTCAATCTTACATCCTCTATGTTTTGGCCTATAAGGCTTGGTTTTTTATTTATATTTTAAATTTGATCATTTTTATAATTTTATAAATTTTAATTAGATTTAAACCTTATTCCTTCTCTTCTTAAATTCCATTGATTAACTTTTCACATGATAAAGTCTCACAAAATAATCATTATGGTCCTTTGTAAGTTAGGTTATGTGAGTTTCAAACCATATAGAGATATATTTATATATTATTTTTCCTTTATAAATGGGTTTAAAATAAGTCAATATAATATGTTAGACTATTCATTCTTAAGATAAATTTTATATATTTCTTTAACATCTATGTATTGAATAACAATGTTAAATCAATACTCCAAAATTATTCACAAAGATTAGTGGTTATGATAAATAGAGATTTGTATATTCCTTTATCAAAATTATATCATTTTATGGATGCATTTGTAAAAACACTAAAAGAAGAAAAATAGAGAAAATTAAAGATAAAAAACAAGTATTTATAAGACTATAAGAGCCTATAAGTACCAAAATAAAATTACTTTATATTCCTTCTTATTATAAATAGGATCAATCTACAAGACCAAAAGAATCACAAGTGATACATCCTAGAATTCATAAGAATAAGGAATTAGATATTTGCATGCCTATAAGGGGATTCACATGAGTAGTAAATTACAAATGTACTATGAAAAGGGGAAAATAATAAAAGTTAAATTATGAATGAAATATTTAAAATTCCTCATATTCAAAGTGGGCTCAAAGCACTTGGGTCCCAAAAAATAATTAAGGAATAAAAAAGTTTAAAATTTACAAGTGAATGCACATTCAAAGAAAATTGAACAAAGGATATGGGAGGAAAATTTTGAAATTTTGTCTCTTTCAAGAATATTTGATGAGGGACACACCACCCAAAACCCACAAAAATCACAACAACAGATACCAACACAGAAGATGTGAGACAAAAAAATGACTCACTTTCAATTATTTTTAGAAAATGAAATTACAAATTCAAAGCTTACATGCTACAGCCTCATGGGCTTGATTCATTATAACAAAATAAAATCTGAAAAGAAAA
>VDFB02046895.1:0-21744 GCA_007258455.2 Sequoia sempervirens | reverse complement strand
ATTGGGAAGTGTCTCTCTTCGAAAGAAGTAGTTGAACACTCTGATATCTTATGTTCTTATCCTAACATATTTTCTTGGACATATGAGGATATTCTCAGTATTGATGAATCTATAGTGGTTACTAATATCATCCTATGTCCTGATGCCAAGATGATTAAGCAAAAAAATTGAAAGATCAATCCCAAAGTGGCATTAATGGTTAAGAATGAGATAGAGAAACTGCCAAGAGCATGTTTTATCCATCCTATCGATTATTCCGCTTGGATTTCAAATATAGTCATCGTTAGTAAGCTTGATGATATTGAAACAAGGCTTCTCTTAAGGATGATTTCCACTACCTAATATAGATATGATTGTTGACTGGACTATAGGCCATGCATTTCTTTCTTTCATGGATGGCTTCTCAGGTTATAATCAAATTAGTATTAACCTAGACAATCAGTACAAGACAACCTTCACTACACTGTGGGGTACTTTCTATTACATGGTCATGCCCTTTGGGCTAAAAAATGTAGGAGCTACTTACCAGCAGGTGATGACCCTAATATTTCATTACTTTATTCATAGGATCCTAGAAGATTACGTCAATGGCATATTGGAAAAATTGGTAACTCGTTAGGATTATCCTAAGAATCTCTGTCTTATTGTTGAAAGACTTTAGCTTTATAAAATGAGACTAAATCCCCTTAAGTACATCTTTGGCATTGATGTTGGAAAGCTTTTTGGGTTCATATTCTCTCATCGTGGTATTGAAGTTGACACTAAATAGATCAATGCTATCATTAGCATGCCTCCATCGAAGAATATCACTGAGTTGCAAAGTCTATAGGGAAAGATTAAGGCAATTTTTAGATTCATATCTCAATTGGCTAATCACACCTTTCCTTTCACTCATCTAATAAAAAAGGATATTCACTTCATGTGGGATGAGGAATGCCAAAAATCCTTTGAATCAATCAAATCCACTTTGGACAACCCTCCCATATTGATGTCAGCTATGCAAGATAGACCCTTTATGCTTTATCTAGTTGCGTCACCATATGTTTTGGTAGCTCTTTTAGCTCAATATGATGACACTAGAATGAAAAGAGTAGTCTACTACATTAATCGTGTTCTGGTTGACTACGAAACCCGTTATTCCTCCATGGAAAGGTAGTGCCTTGCTCTTGTCTTCGCTACACAAAAGTTGATGAATTATCTTCTCCATGCTGAAACACACATCATAGCAAAGATGGATCTCTTAAGACATATGTTTTCTAGCATTGATCTAGCAAGAAGGTTAGCAAAATGGGTTATGTTGCTTTCTGAGTTCGACATTAAGTTTGCTATTCATAAATCAATAAAGTATCAAGTGGTTGTAGATCAGATGGCAGACTCTCCCTCATCTCGATCCTTTCTTGGCTTAGATTTCTTTCCTGATGAAAATATTTTTGCAATCAATCATGAGCTAGAATGGAAAATGTATTTCAATGGGTCAAGGTGTCAAATTGGTTTTGGAGCGGGCGTGGTCCTAATATCCCCCAAAGGAAAACTAGTTCCCTTATCCTTTCGATTAGATTTTCCTTGTACCAATAACATCATTGAATATGAAGCCCTTATAGTTGGCTTATGTGTCATGATAGCACTAAAGATCATACACCTCTATATCCTAGGTGATTATGAACTTATAGTAAACCAAATAATAGGAGCCTATCAGGCCAAGCAAATTAATTTCTCCTAGTACTGAGACCTTTCCTTGTCTTTGCTCAAATGGCTTTCTTCTTTCACAATAGAAAATGTCCCTAGGAGAGAAAACAAACATGTTGATGCCATGGCAAGCGTCACTTCCTTTGTATCTTCTGAAGAAGATATGAAAGAATACCATTTCATAGTCTAGGTCTTGCGAACCCCCATGATTCATAAAGAACCTAAGCTTGAGTCACCTATGTGTTCCCACGTAGACTCTAGGGAATGGTTTTCTAATATCTATAACTATTTGAAGATTGGAAACTTCCTCGATGATGTGATGAAAAATGACTACATTCATGTGAGAAAGCTTTCTATTCACTACGTCATCCTGTTTGACATCCTTTATAGGAAGGCCTATAATGGATTGCTTCTTAGATGTATTACTAAAGAAAAAATACCCCTTTCCCTTAAAGAATCCCACACAGGCTCTGGGGGTGGATAGTTTGGTGGAAAATCCTTGTCGCGAAGATTGATACACATGGGATACTATTGGCAGACAATGGAACGAGATTCCTTTGAATTTTTCAAGAAGTTCCCTCAATGTTAGAAACACAGTAGACTCATTCATGTGCTTGCCCAAGACTTACAAAACCAAACTTCCCCTTGGTCATTCACTAAATGGGGGTTGGATATTATTGGAAAGATATAACCCCCCTCTTCCAAAGGACATGCCTTTATCATTACTGCTACAGATTACTTCACAAAGTGGTTCAAGGCTATCTCAATCCGATCCATGAATGTTGAAGCTATATGTAGCTTCATTATGAACAACATCATTTCTCGATTCAAATTGCCTACTACAATTGTTTCTAATAATGGTGCACCATTTAAGAATAAAGAAGTGGAGTAGTTCCTCGATAAATTTCACATCCAACATAGATTCTCCACACCTTATTATCCTCAATCTAATGGTCAAATAGAAGCATCAAATAAAAATCTTGAGCTTATTTTCTGTAAAATGGTTAACAAACATGGTAAAGATTGGCACATTCAACTAACATACGCTTTATGGGTCTATCACACAAGTGTTCATACAACTATGGGAACAACACCCTATAACCTTGTGTATGGTTCTAAAGCCATCATGCCATTGGAGTTGTAAATTTTTTCTCTACGAGTTTCCCTTAAAGGGATAATTGATAATGAAACCTAGGTATGTGCAGGATCATCATGGAGAAAATAGAACATAAGTAGCAAGAATTCAAGAAACAGGTGGAAACTTCACATAAAAATTTGAATAAGTTATCTATATTATTTCAAATATATGTAAGAATAGAATATGTAGAAATTTGAATGTAGTTTCTAAACTACTAGGTTTGTTTAAGAAGAAAAAAAATCTATTTGGTGAAAATTTGAAATTTCAATGTAGTGGTACTTAAATTTCAGGGAAAAAATAAGAAGTAGGTCTCTGTTTGACCACCCTAACCACAATAAAATGATAATATTTTTTTATAAAATTTTAGATATAAGTAGATGACTCATGCCCTGATGTGATGCATATTTTTTGTAATTTTTTTCCAAGTAAATAATTAATTATTAATTTTTTATTATAACTTTTAAAAAAATATAAAACTCATATGTTTGACCACCTTAACTTTGTCAAAACTTCATGAAATTCAATTATTATTATTTTAATCCTATAACATGCAAATCATAGAATGTGACACATGTTTTGGATTAAAAAAATGTGATACCGTTTGAAAGCTATAGATGTTTTTCAATCAGTCTATCAATCAAGACTTTAGTCATAATTTGAATAGAAAATGAATAATAGTTACTTATTAAATTCAAATTAAAAAATAATTTATATTGGTGGAAAGCTGAGAATCTCCTTTAAAAACCCTTTTCATTTCATCAATTTTGAGTAAAGAAATAGTCGTTAGCCACATACCCATCATATTGCCACTTTTTGGCCCATCATGATCTAGTACATATCCACCTATCAAGTTAACCATTTGCATCAGTTAGACATGCTCAATGAGCACCGTTTACGAGCCCTCAAAAATCTTAAAGCTTATCATCGATGGTTATCTAGATAGTACAATCAAAGTGTACTCCCTAGAACCTTTAAAATATGAGATTTGGTTCTTTGTGAAAATCAGAGAAATGGAAATGCGTCTCCCGACCAAAGAGGAAAATTCAGCCCTAACTAGTTAGGCCCTTACATTGTGATTTTTGTATATGGATCAAGTTCCTATGGATTATCATCTATGGATAGAACCCCTTTAAAGGAGCCTATTAATGCTATGCATCTTTTTTTGTTACTATGCATAGTGTCCAATATGTCACCTATGTGGTGCTCTCTCTACGAGGAAGAGTAGTAGTACTACATATGTTGACATTGTTCATTAACATATTATGATAATTTTTGTGTTATGAATAACCATGTGCATGTGTGTGTATGTGTGCTCATTAGATCATCATTATATTTAATTAGCATACAACCATGTGTGTTTAATTAAATCATATTAGAATCTAATATAAGCATACATCCACATGAGAGTATTACATCCATAGCAAGAACATGTGAGAAATGAATAAAAAACATATACATCTAGATAAATAATTCCATGAGATCAAAATCAATGAATCCATATATATATGTGCAATGTATGTATGCAATGTCATGTACATGTATCAGGCCACTACTACAAAAAATGAGTGGTTGTTGAATATATCTCTATAAAGAAATATCTACAAGTATGCTTGAATATATGTGTATCTCACTACAACAATGAAATACACAAAAAAATGAAGATGATCCCCATATCACTATGGCGCATGGTTCCTGGAGCCCTCTAGTTCTGGTGGAAGCTCTAGAAGCTGTGGAAGGGGCTAAATAGTGGTCATGGAGAGCAAACGATGAGAGCATAATGAGGAAAAAGCAGCCCACATCCCTCTGATCTCCCCCTGTAAGGAGGATATGTCTAGCTCTACCTGCCGCAACTGGTCCCGCTATCATTGAACCTCTGCTGAGCTCATAGCTATCAGCTGCTCACCGAGGTCATCAAGATGGCTCTAAAGGGCATCATGTGCTTTCTCAACGACATCAAAACAAGCCTCCTCATTGTCATGTCTCTCTCAGCAAGCATTGCCCACAGCTCTCCTAACAGCTGGTCACGTTTCCCTCACATGGTCATAAACTCTATAGTTAGTTGAATGTTCTCTACACCCCATTCCTCATATGTAGTTTGTAAACATACAACTAGCTCAAAGCTAGGGGAATGACGCTCTGCAAACACTAATTGATACACCTCAAGGATTGATCACTGAATCTGTACAATAGGAGTGACCTCTGATATACACTGAGCTATAATCCTAGTCCATCCCTCTATGTCCTCTATAAGCACAAAAAAGGAAAATGCATCAGTCGCACATGGGATATATAAGATACATATATTAGAAAATTGAAAGTACAAAACATAAAACAATGAACCATGTATACCTAGATCCTCTGACTCCGATGTTGGTTCAGAGAGAGGATCGGTACTCGAACTTGTATTGCTAGCCTTGGTGGCCACTCCTAGTACTACAAGCACTATGGCCATAGTGGAAGACAATGGTGATAAAGAGATTGGGGGATCTGGTCTCCTCCATCACCTTGGCCTCACTGGCACTACCTCCTCCTCCTCCTTGGCCTACTACTAGCCTCTCCTCCTATCCTAAGGTGGAAAGGTTGGTATGTCCCCCTGTGGACCAGGGTCTCCTCCCAAAGCACCCTTCCAAAAATAGGAGTAGGTCAATGCCTCTACCACCACCGCATGAAATCTATTGCTACACCGACATTACCCACCACCGATATGGGTGATAGATCATGGTGAGGTTCATCATCATTAGCTGGGACAATATCTATGATAGTAGGGTGAGGGAAATCCCTAACCCTCACCATGCTCCTATGGGCCCTAGTATAGGTGGGAAAATTCGGTGGTATAGTCTATGGTTGGACATGCTACTGCATGACCTAACTCCAGTAGTAGGGTATGGTGACAAAATCTCTACACCCAATCAAAAAAAGATATCTCTACAGGTTCCTCAAATACCTGTTGCCATCCACCCACCTGAAAAATTGATAGGGCCTCAATCAGACCCTATCTGCTGTGAGGGTATCAAGTTGCAACCACCAAACTATAAATCTCAAAACCTCCACCAACTTATCATCTTGTACTAGTGGACCATGGGGATCTTGTATGACCGTTGCTAGGGAAAATCAACTAGCTAAGTGTGCATGATGTGGGAAAAGGCCCACACCTACAAAAGTGTGCACGTTGTAATGCTATGATACTCATATTGCACATGTCGACCTAGCTCTTGGTAGCGATGTTCAAGCATGTTGTGCCCCCAGGTGAAGATGGTCATATGCCCCACCATTTATTTGATAGTGTGGATGAGGCCTTTATGTAGGTGTGAGCCTCGCCCATCAATCATGATCCAGAAAGTGACAGTCACAACCATAACCTAGTGAATCAATGACATTGTGGTCCTCGCCTAGTCATACTAGTGCATGTAGATGTTTCCCATGCCATATCTGTCATATGTCCTCCCTATGTAGTAGCGGATGCCCTCCACTCGCTCTCGTGCTAATCGTGTGTCATCTAGGGCCACCTGCCATTTGCAGATGGGTAGTTTGAGGATCCGATAGACATCCTCAATAGTAATGGTCATCTCCCCAATTGGTAACTGGAATGATGATGTAGTGGCATCCCACTGCTCCATGAGGCCCATAAGCATCTACTTGTGGTATCTCATTTTTGGCATGGTGAACACATGCCATAGATTGATGTGCTCCAAGAGTGTGACCTCATCCTCGAATAAGCAGTCCTTCTACTCGCAAACTAGCTAAATGCTCACCCTCCAGGATGCTCCTGAATCTATGGGTACTCCTACCAAAAGTAAGAAAATTTTGAATCAAAATGTTGACATTTTACATCAAAAATTGGAAAAAAATTACTAAGACTTATGTGAGCACATAGACGTCATGCGTGCGCATACATCTCCCAATACGTCATGGTCTCCTTAGAGACATTAGTACATCTCCAAGACAACAACACATAAGGGAGATGATAGCACTAATCACAAATGACAATGTGGTTTTAGGATGCAAGCGCATGAAAAAGGCACCTGTATGGATGTTGTAGGAAAAATCTTTAAAAATGCTTGAAAAATCACTAAAAACAAGAGTTTGTTACCTACTTGGTCCACCTCGTTGCTAACGGGAATGTCCCAACGTAGCTGCTCTAGCCTCAACTCCTCATACTCTCTCCTGCTAGGCATTTTGCTCACTTTTCTCTTACAAAATTCAACAATTTTCTTGTGGTGAATAGTGAAAATGACCCTTCTAGGGGCCCACCTAGGTATATATAGGCCCCCTAGGGCCCATTTTCCCTGGGACTTGTGGCTTCTTGGTTTCTCTTGAATTTTCCCCACTAAGATGGGGGAAAACTTAGGAGGGGGCATAAGGTCATCTCTTGATCATATTTTTCTTCTGAATTGACAACTTTTTTGTTGATTATTCCTCTCTCCATGGTAGCTTTCTTCTATTTTTTTTGAGGCTGACCTAAACATTGAGTTTTGCAGGATGGAACATTCAACAATTTCATGACCATTTAGAAGTTGTTTGTCCAGCTTGAATGCTAGGGGCATCTTTAGTATTGTTTAGCTCAACTAAGGTAACTGTTGCGGTCTCTCATTATTGGCACACAAATCTATAAAATAAAAAAATTTGGGTGAAATTTTTTCTTTTCTACTTTAGTGAGGCTAATTTTTTCAAAATCAAGCCCACTAAAGTGGGGGAAAAATGTAATATCATAGAATTGCACCTAGGGGAAATTCCATAATTTCTCTTTTATGCCTAGCATTTATGACACCCTAAGACATTAATGACAAAATCCCATGGATTGGAATTTCAAGGTTCTAACTCCATGAGGACAAGTGATTGAGTAACAAAAGCCTAGCAACACATTTTTTGAGAATATAGGTCTTGGTTGAATGCATGACACGTAGACGTCGATGCAATGCACTAGTGTCCTGAGCATTTCTTGAGTTCAAAATGTGGAATCTAGAAGGTTAACCCTTGAGACACGTGTCCTAGTGATTACATTCCAAAGGTAACGGCTCTTTTCTGCCCTTGCAAGCATAAAAATATCTTTTTTCCTTTCATTTAAAGGTTGGAAGATTGGAAGACAACACACTATCTCTCATTCTATTTTGCTGCAACTTTGAGACTTCTCCTTTGATCTAGTAGTGCATTCACAAGTGAAGCCATACCGAACTGAGGTGCCCCCAACATCAACAACTCTCAAGAAAGCACTCAATGATGTGTCTATAAGCTTCGAAGAGGGCCTTAGCCCATGGGTAATGCTCTCTCTTCCTTTGTCATTTTCCTTTTACATGCATTTATCTACTCCTTCATGGTGTGTGTTCTACTCCCAAGTGGGTATTTCTTTCACCGTATGCTTATTATGGTGCGGGTTCTACCCCCAAGCAAGTATTGCTTTCACCACATTCTTTGTTTACTCCTTTTGCATTCCTTTCCCATTTCGCTATCCGTGGAGGTGGAAACACCAAAGTGGGGTCTAACTAAGGCAAGTCCCTATACAAACACCCAAAAAATTTCTTCTTGATCTCTTGTGTGCAAGTCACAAAAAGGAGCTTGGAGTGAAGACTTGAGTGTTTGAGAAAAGGGTAAGCTTTCTCCAAGAATCATGCTATTTCCTTCAATATTTGGGTTTTTTGGTTAGTTAACATTTCTGTATAGATCACCCCTGATTTTGTAAGTATAATTTATTTCTATCTATTGAGTTCCTGAGTTCTCTTTTGCTCGAGACACTAGCACATCTTTTGAATGACAGTGCACCGTGCTGGCATCCTCGAACTGTGCTGACATCTTCTAGCCAAGAGCTCTCTTTGCAAAGATATAAAACCTTTGATCCAACTCTCTCAGGAGCTCTGACTATTTCCTTCAAAGTTTAATTGGGTTTTGGTTCTTTATCATTCTACTACTCTGAGGTTTATAAGAGAAGTTCCTTCCCTAGTGATCTCTCAAGAAAGGAGAGACCCATGTGCAGTGAATCCCTCTTATATCACAGGTAGGAAAAATCCCTAGAGGGAAGAAGTTCTTGGCACACAAGTAATAGTAAGAATAAATTGTAGTTATCATTTTTTTCATGATGATAGACCTCTAGTACTTTGATTTTCACCCTATCATTACTTGGAGATGCTGGAAAACCAAATTTCACCTCCAAGTTTATTCAGCAATTAATACCCGTTGGAATCTAATTTTTAAGTACTAACTAGCCAATAATGCCTGAAGGTTTTCATTGTTGGATCTTTTATTGCTTTTTAAATTTTTTTTATAAAAATTATCTAAGGGGTACTTGAAGAGGTGACATGAACTCGGTCAAGAACATGGAGTTCCTTTTTCAAACTTGTTACAAATATTTCCTTAGAAATAGGCCACTTATACAATTTCAAGTGATGCCCATTAATAATTAGAGCCATATGATCATAATCAATAGTTCGAAGCTTGATTGTACCATTTTCATAAGCAACCTCAATATTGTAGGGCCCCAACCATCTAGTGTGGAACTTTCCTTTGAAGTCATGAAACCTGGAATCATATAATAGTGCCCAATCCCCTAGCTAAAATGAGTGTTGTTTGATGAAATGATCATGCCAAAAGTGCACATTTTTTCTCAACTACCTCTACATGGAAAAGAGCTTGTTTTCTATGTTCATATAAAGAATGAAGTTGAGCAATTCAATCTTTCTAAGCATTGATTATAATCATCCTTGACTGTAATAGTTTAGAGAGTCTTTATCTCAAACTTGATGGGAAGAACTTCTTACCATTAACCAACTCATACAATGGAAGACTGGTGGTGGTCTTCCAAGTGGTATGATATGTCCATACTGCTTCCAAAATTCTTAGTGCCCATTCCTTCTTGTGAAGGGCCATAGTATTTTTCAAGATTTTTTCGAGCTCCTAATTGGTCACTTCAACCTATCCATTCACTTGTGGGTTATATGGTGAGGACTTACAATGACGAATTTGATTATCACGAACTAGAGAAAAGATCAACTTGGACATAAACTGTAGTCCTTGATCAATAAAAATCTTGTGTGGCATGCCAAACCTAGTAAATATTTTGTAATTAAAAAATTCAGAAAACTTAGTATCTCTTGCATGTTTAAATGCCACAACCTTTACCCATTTAGTAATATAATTAGTTCAAACTAAGATATATTATTTATTCTTTGATGGGGGTTAATCATCCCCACAAAATATAAACCCTATTTTTCAAAGGGATCAAGAGTCACTAGGGGCTATAGAGGCATTTCGTTTGAATGTGTGGGTCACCTTATATGTTGGCACTTATCACGATATTGCACAAAATTTTTAGTCTTTATGAAGTGTAGGCAATAATATCTAGTTGTAAGGATTTTATTGGTAGTCCTCTGTGTTGCAAAATGACCTCTGCACGAATTTTAATGACATGCATGAAGCATGCCGAAGACATCATCTTTGGATACACAACGTCTCATAATTTTGTCAATGTCGGTGTAGAACAAGAGTCCATTAATCCATGTATATTGTCCACTTAGCCACACAAGTTTCTAAATAATGATCTCGAGGGGAGAAGTGCAAGAGAAATGTCCTTAACCCATGGACTCTTAACTAAAATGGAAAAAATATGATCATCAAGGAAAGCATCATCAACAGGCACATGTTCACTCTAGCATTACAACCTAGAAAAAAAGTCTGCAACCACATTTTCCCGACTAGGTTTATCAAGTATGGTTATATCAAATTCTTGCAACAAAATGAACCATCTAATTAATCTTCCTATAACTACTAGTTTATTAATTAAAAAATGTATTGCAGAGTGATTTGTATGGACAAAGACTTTATAACAAGTAATGTAATGCCAAAATTTATCAATTGCATAAACAACAAGGAATTCTTTCTTAGTAAGCATATAGTTCACTTCAACACCTGTAAATTTCTTACTACTATAATAAATAGAATAAAATAAAGTGTCATCCTTTTGACCAAGGACAACTCCCATTGAAAAATAAGAAGCATCAATATGGATATTGAAAGGAAGTTCCCATTTAATTCCTTGCAATGCCACTGTGGTCATAAGCTTCTCCTTGATAGTCTCAAAAGCTTGTTGGAATTCTCTTGTCCAAGAAAAAGTTTTATCTTTACTCAAAAAAATAAAAAGAGGTGCAAAAATCTTACTAAATTTATTAATAAAATGCCTATAATATCTATCATGCCCTAAAAAGCTACAAACATCCTTTTGATAAATAGGAATAGGGAAATGTTGAATTATTTACACTCTTTCTATCAACCTAAATACATTTAGTAGAAATATAATGTTTGAGGACTAGATACCTTCCATCATCAAAATGTGACACTTTTCATGACTCAATGACAAGTTAGTATCTTTGCACCACTATAAAAATTTCTCAAGATTATTTTTGGCTTCCTCATAGGTATCACCATACACACTAAAATCATCCATATGAACTTCAACATAGTCATGAATCAAATCAGAAAAAATACTTAAGATTACCCCTTGGAAAGTAGCAAGGGAATTACATATACAAAATGATAAAACATTATAAGCAAAATTCCCCCAGTGATAGGTGAAGGTGGTCTTGTCTTGATCCTCCTGTGTGATTCAGATATGATTATACCCACTGAATCCATTTAGGAATGAGAAGAATTTCTCACATGAAAGTGTATCCAAAACTTGATCAATAAAAGGTAATGGAAAATGATCTTTCTTAGTAGCCTTATTAAGGGCTCTATAATCAACACATATCCTCCATTTACCATTTTTCTTAGGAAATACTAGTAAAGGGGAAACCCATTGATTGTTAAAGATTGGATAATATAAATCCCACATTTAATATTTTTTGCAATTCATCTTTCACAATCTCACATAAAATTGGGTTTAACATTCTTTGGGGTTTTGCCTAAGAGTATGACTACCTTCTTCTATGTAAATATGTCATGTGCATGTATCTAGATGAATTCCTTACATAAATAATCCCATGCAAACACATTTTTGTGATTTCTTAAAATGGAAATTAAATCTCTAATTTATGCATCACTAAAATTAAAATTAATATTTAAAGTACGTCTTATTTCCATAAATTTAGATTGTGTAGGAAATTCAATAGCATGTTCTTGTGAGGTGGATGGTGAAGAAGTGCCATAAATCATGAATATACTATATACATAGTTGTGTGGAAGTAATTTATGTAATGTAATAAAATGTTGTAGTGACTGTGAATCACTCAACAATGGAAATTTCCCAAATAGATAGTTATCTACACAAGAATGAAAATAATATTTCTAAAAAAACATTAGACACATACTAATTTTGCAATAAATTGGAAAGAACAATATCTTTTGATAACTCTTCAATATCAAACTTGTGCTTGATCGATTGTGAACATAGGGATTCTTCCAAATCACTATCAACCCACACAGGATCTTCATTCTCCAATAGTGGTTGAGTAGGTGGGTACAAGGTCAATTGTTTCTTCTAAATCATTAGAAATAGCCATATTACTTGACCTCTAATTGATATAAGAGTCCACGAAAACCAACAATGGTCTACCTAGATTTAGGGGGTATGTCCCTAGCTTTATTTTGGGCTGCAAGATCATGAAGTCAGTAGGGTATTCCCAAAAGTCTATAGAAACAAAAACATCCTCTTTCATACCTTCAGGTTTCACCAAGGAGAGATCTGTGACCTAAAGAATTGTAGGCATAGTCCTAAGTCCTTGAAGGAACAACCTCTCCTTCATTTCATTGGTCATGAAATTAATGTTAGCTCCTAGATGTATTAGGAATAGTAATCTAACCAATTCATACCTAAATTGTAGGAATTTTGGGATCTAAATACTTGGGAATTGAAATGTTTCCCAATATGAGGTCAACAAGTTTCCTGATGACTTGCACTAACTTTGGGTCTTGCTTATTCTTTTTCATTCAAGTACATAGGTCCCAAATTGTCTTTGTGTATACTGAAACATCCTTGATGACCTATAAAAGAGGAATCTTAATGTTAATATTTCACAATTAATTCAAAAAATCAAATTTTGACTCAACCGCTTCTTTTTGTTCTGGTTGAGATTGGAGCATATCAGGGTATAGAGGAAATCTAGATGGTTCATCTGGTTTTTCTCAATTTTCCTCATGTTTATCATTTATTTCAGTAATAGCGGGCCCCTGGAGGTATTTACTTGATCATAACTAAACTCCATTAATGTCTGGTGTTTTGATAGGATAGGTTGGGTAACCCACCACCTCATTATTGTAAATTGTTTGTGCCACCTTGTTATTTGGGTTTGGATATGGTTGTATAGGCATGGGTATTTCCTTAGGTGGTTGTGATGGGTTGGATGATGGAACACTAGATGAGGGTAGTATTGATGGCAAAAATTATGGCAGTGGTGGATAGGGAGTAACCATGGGAGGTGCAGGATAAGGAAGATATTGTGTGAACTATTATGGTGGCATCCTCCACACTTATTTCCAAGGTTGAGGGACATATGGGTATTGTATTTTCCATTGTGAATAAGTTGGAGGTAGCTTCCACCCTTCATACCATCTTGGTTGAGATGGGAAGAAACTAGATTGTCCACTAGGCCCTACACTAGGAGGTGTAAAAAGTTCATTTAGTGTGGGAGGTATAGCATTTGGAGGCCAAGGCCTCCATGGGGCACGATAGTAAATAGGTTCTTCATCAAATTTCACATCTTCTATATCTGTTGGAAGAGGTCATAATGCAGTGCCCTTACTAGCATCTTCCAAAGAATAAATTTTTGTTTTGCTATAAGGACATTCCTCATTACTATGTTTTCTTTGACAATTAGGAAAAAATATAGCAAATTATTTTTTAGCCTCTTATTGTTTCTTAGGTGTATATAATGTGTTTATTTTCTTACCCATGTGGCTCAAGAGATCATTTTTGAGATCTAGCAATGTACCTAACTCTCTTTTCATGATACCTGATGTTCCATCTTAAGAGAAATGCTTCCTGGAGTACTCTTGAGTATCTCTTGCAAAATTGTGAATATCGTCAAATCTTAATTTGGAATTATCCCACATCCCATAAGATTCAAAGCATCCATACATCCATCCCTAATACCCCTAAGAAAGAGAATTTTCATAGTATCATTGCTCAAAGTTGTTTTCCTAGTTCTTTGAAGACTAAATAGAAAACAATCAAGGTATTCTTCTATGGTATCCTCTTTGCATTGGATGATGCAAAAGATCTCATCTCTGATTTCCTTGGTCTTGCAATATTCTTGTTATTTCTCTAAGAAATGTTTCTTCATGTTAAATCCAAACTATGAATAGTTTCATGTCCTAGTCCCATAAAACATCACAATGCTACATCCTTCAAAGTAGCTAGAAACAATTTAAGTTTTTTTTCATCATTTTGATAGTCATAACTATGACATAAAATATAAATTCAAAGAGAAACATTTCAGGGTCTTCCATAGAAAGACCTCAAAAAACATGTAAGGTAGAGTGAGGTGTGGTCTTCATGGGGGCATCCTGCTTTGTATGTGCAATGGGAAATTCAAATGTAATAGGATGTTATTGACTAACACGCTTTCACCATTTTTATTGTTATTTTTGTTATGGTTCCAAATGCCGAAGGGTTGTAGAAATATGTGAATGGCTTCAAGTCATGGTCTCTTGAGGACTTACCACTTTGAAGCTCAGAATAATATCAAAATAATTTACCAACCATTTTAAATGAATCTTAAGTGACTCATGTTTGACACTAGAAGGAGACTCAAAAGTTGACTCAATAACATATTTTTCAATATTAGGTTCAACTAGTTCCTTCTTGGATGGTATATTCACAATTAATAGATTTAATTCATTTTGTGGGTTTTCTTGTTGTGAACTATTTCCTATATTTTTCTTAAAAAATATTCCTTTACTATCTCTAATGTGATTCATACATCTATATGATCTATAACAGAGGAAACCAATGGTACCCACCTAGGTTAGCTCAAAAATCATGTGGAATTTCACCTTGTCACATTGGTCCTAACTCAACTCACTAGGTTTTCAGGTTTTTAATGCCTTTCCTACGAAATAATGCCAATTTTTTTTGAAAAAACTATGGATCAATGTCAGGGGTAAAATATCCTTTTAATTATTTCAAATGGGATTAACACAATTGAATTAATACTTGAGAATTTTCCTTAGTTTGTTCCTAAATTTTAATCTAGGGATCGTAAACTCATGAAAGGTTTTGTGGCTATATGCCTAAGAGATGAGAAAAATGAATTAAGTTGGGATGAATGTAACTAAGACACACAATGATTATCTAATCAAAAATATTTTTTAATAACTATGCTTCTACTTTGTGATAGGAAGTTACAGAGACTGTAGTGGGAAGTGTTATAGGAACTATGCTAGGAAATATTCCATAAACAGTTATACAATATAAAACAATAACTTATTTATTTAATCGAGAATAAACTCATTTCTACACTTCTGCTTAACAAACCATTATTACTAGATGTAATATTAATTACATAATGAAAATTGATTGAACTAGATCACAAGATTAAAATGTTACAAAAATATGAAATCGCATGTCACATACATGAAATAGAAATATTACACAAATGATGTCACACATTACCACACTAGGGTATGTGTAGGATCATGATGGGCCAAAAGTGGCAATATCTTGGGTATGGCGGCGATTTTACCCAAAGTGATGAAATGAAAAGGGTTTTAAAGGATTCGACTTTCCAGCATTACTCATTAATAATAAATGTATATATTCCAGAGTTGAGCTGGAGATCACGATTGATAGGTTGATTGAGAAAAAAAATCTACCCAACTTTCAAATGGGATCCCACATTTTTGAATCCAAAACATGTGTCACATTCTATGCTTCACATACTATAGGATTAAAAAGAAAGAAATTGAATTTCATGGAGTGCTTGTAGAAGTTAAGGTGGTCCCGGGGCGTCATACGAGTTTTTGTTTTTAAAATTTTGTAATAAAAATTCATAATTATTTACTTAGAAAAAATTACAAAAATGGCCATCCACATCGGAATGATTCCTTGCACTTATATTTAAAATCATATAAAAAATATTATGTTTTGTTAATTAGACACCTACTTCTTATTTTTTCCCTAAAATTTAAGTTACCACTACATTTAGGTACAAATTTTCTGCAAATAGATTTTTGCTGAAAAAACCTAGTAGTTTAGAAACGTTCAGTTTTCACAACATATTTTATTCTTACATATTTTTGAAATAATATAGAAAACTTATTCAATTTTAAGTCAGAGTTTACTTTAACTTTCGGTTTTTGAATTTTTTTGCCATAGAGACCTACTTTCCATTTGGTAGGTCACACACACACATACCCACTAATTAGAATTAAGAAGTCTAGCGGGTGGCGTTATAGCCACTAATTCACTTGGTGATGAAATAAGAATACTAGTTCTATGTTAAAGTAATCATACACATGCACAAAAAGACTTAGATGAAAGTAAAGCAAACATTTTTTATAGATTAATTACCACATATATTCAATCTTATATATACATACATATATATGTACTAATCGATATGCCAAAAATCAATAGAGTTTAGGTGTGTTGTGGCCTACAACTAACAAACCAGAGTGTTTAATCAAAAATAAATGATTGGCCTACGAAGAACAAACAACAATTGTCTTAATAGAAATAGAAATATAACAACTCAAAAGTAATTCTAAGAAAATAGACATCAAGAATCGTTCCATTCTAACAAATCCATTCTTCATCATTCATTCGACTTCCACGTACTCAATAACTAAATCCATGCCTTTAATTTTCCCATGTCATTTAATCATGAAAGGATTAAAATTTCTTTGAATAATTAGCATTGTGGATAGTTTTAATTCCTTTTACAACTGTATAAATATATCTATTTTTCTAAAAAAATGGTGAGCAGAAATATGTAGACATGATAATGTAAATGGGGGTAGAAAGGAAAATAAGGGATGAAATAATAAGGCCTCATTTTCTCCCATCACCACCATGGCGATGCTTGAAAATTTGACCAAGACTAATCATTTATCTCTAGTGTGGACTATTTACACTACTTCAACACTAGTGAGGGTATTTCTTGATGATATTGTTAGAATTCATTGGATTCCTTACAAGATTATTTGAAATAAACATTCAGTATTCATATTAGTTTTTTATCACATTACAATAAACATTAGACACAACTCAATTTTAGTCTAGCATATCATCCTAGGATATATTCATATAGAAATGGTAAACGAGGTGCTTGAGGATATGTTAAATGCATATATGTTATGGACCACCAAAATATATGGGAGGGGTACCTATACCTAGTAGTGTTTTTCTACAATAGTAGTCATCATGGTTCATTGGGTATGAAACAATTTCATGCATTGTATGGTAAATTTTGTAAGATCCTTTGTTTTTTTCTTGCATCAAGGACATAGTTGTTATTGGGCCAAAGTTGGTACCAAATATGGAGCAATAGGTTGTTACACTCCATTGTGTTACTACCTATTTACTATTAGTTTGTTAAGTTAAAATGCTTTAATATATGATTTTGTTTTGTATATGTATCTTAATGCAAAATGTGATGAATGAATGTGCAATTCAAAATATGATATTTTAAATTATTTTAAAGATGAAAATATATGATGCATATGAATGTAATGTTATCAACTAATTATTTTTGTGATGCCCTAATCTAGATGCAAGAACAAAATTGAACCTTCGGAAGAGAGGGGGGGTATCACTCAGAACAAGAACTTGGTCAGGTTACCCTTAATGTGCCTAATTGAGCTATCACACTCACATCCTAGTTTGGTCAAGTTGAGTCAAGTTAGTTTGTGAAATGGTAAGTAACCTTCATTCATGGTTTGGGAATGTTTTGGTATTGGTTTATGGTTTTGGTCTTTCATTGTTCTTGATTGAGAATATGTGATTGAGTCTTTATGTTAAGTGAAGGTTCTTTGTGTGTTTATAGTTATGTATTAATTAATGAGTATATACATAGGATGTATATATGTATATATATACATGTTTAAAATAACTCATACATGTGTGTATATGCGTGCATGCATATACATAGGTAGATGTATCTACGCATACTCATGAACGGATATATTGTATGCATGAGAATATCGATTGAAAAAATGTGTATATTTTGGATACTAAAATAATGGTATATGTATATAATACAAACACACACACACACACACACACATATATATACAAGGATATGTTAACATAGATACCTATACATACATATACATATACATATACATATATATATGTATATATATAATAATATAATTATACATATAATGTATATTATATATATATTATTATATATGTAGTGTAGAAAAATGTATCCCTTTACATTTTCTCACTTATTTGGGCCCTCCTATTAAAATAAACTTAATAATGCCTTAATTTAGTGTTGTAAAATGTACCCCTTTGTATTTCACACTTATTTGGGCCCTCTTAATTAAATTGAGCTTAATTTGGCCTTCATAAGCCCTTTTATTCATTTGAAAGCCTAATAAATTACATTTCTAAAGGGGAAAACCGAAAAAAATTAATGCCAACACAATTAAACACCTTGAGCAATGTGTTTTCTAGGAATGTGTGGGAGAATGGGTCCTCCCTAGGATTTGGAACCCATTTTTAAAAGATTCTTTGGTAGTATTCTTATCATCCCAAATTCAATTTTCAAATGTTAGTTTGTAATTTTTCATTTTTGGGAAATTAAGGATAAATATCTATAAATACAAGGTTATTTCATCTATTCAAAACATCTACAAAGAGGTGAACTTAACAAGAGTCAAGATTAATGTCAAGATAATTCAAGAGTAGATTTCTTCATCATTTATTGCAACATTTAAGATCTCAAGTATTATGTCAAAGTTATGTTCATTCATGCATGTTTTTGGAGCTAACATTGTGATGTAGGTTTCAAGCATTCAAGTCAAATATTCAAAGAAAGATTCAAGCATTAAGATCCACATCAAGATTTCATATTTCCAAAGGTTTAATAAAGGGTTCGATGAGTTGAAAAATTGCATTTTTTCATTCATCATTCCTTAATGTTTCTTTGTCTCATTTCAAGGTTTAATTACCAAAATAGGGTTCAACCAAGGTAAACCCCAATTCACTAAAAATAAACAATTTTCCTCTCTTGTGTTTGTGTTGCAGATTTAGGTTAAAGAAAAGCTTAAGACCTCAAAAGTGCAAAATTATAAAGTTGAATTTGTTGGCAACTTTGTTGTCATCTCACATAAACTTAGATCTCAAATTTATTTCCAAATGTTTGACTTTGAAACCAGGAGAATCTAGAAGTGTAGACATAAGAGAAGAGGACCCATAAATCAATTTTGGAAAGGTGAACAAAGACCCACTCTCCTATGGGTGAATGAGTCCGAAGGAAGGCTTACAAAAACAACATTTTGTAATAGGTGCACAAGATTTTCCCCTTCTCAAATCTGCATGAAATAAATTGTCTATTAGCTCTATGTTTCATCTACTCATATATGGTCTTACATTTCATGAATGTGTTTGGTATTTTTAATATTTCTCCCAAAACCCCTATTCAATCATTTCTGTCAAAATTTTCTGAAGACAATTTGCAACCAAACATGACATGTTGCAACTTATTTTGAGGTAGGTTTTAAGTGTCTTCCACTCATCCAATCTACACAAAGTTGATTTTTTTTGTTAGAGCTATGCTTCATCTACATGAATCAGGTCTTAGGTTATAGATTTGAGGTCATTTTCTATTTTATTTCCATCTCCCAAAAGTGTTGTTTAGTCATATTTACCTCACACACACATAAAGGAAATTGCAAGATTCCTCAAATAATTCACTCACCTAAGGGTTGAAAGTAGATTTTTACTTGAGGGATCTCATTTTTTCCCTTCCTATTTATTGTAAGTTTGGTGAGATATTCCAAATTTAGTATAAAACCCTATGTGTTTGAACCCTATCCTATTTTCTATATTTTAATATATAATTGTGAATATATTTAAATACCAAAGAATGATTTTATGTGTGTATGTATATATATGCTAATATATATATATATATATATATATATATATTATAATGATAACATATTTATGCATATTATTATATATATAATATTGAATGAATTTTGAAACGTTTAAAAAATAAACATCACACATACATAGTCCAAGCATTTTTTTAAATGTAATCAACTTAAATGTAAGCCATAATTATATCTTCTTTGAGAAGCACATGATATAAAGCACACGAAAGAGAGTTTAAGCCAACATGTATAAAGTGCATAAATGAGTTTAAAACCTACACATAAAATAATGCAAAACACATGATTCAATAGTGCATACTAGATGCAAGTGAGTAATATTTGTGTAGTTTATGAGGTGCACAAGTAGTGCTAAATTAAGGTGTTGCAAATATATGTTAAATTTGTTGTGAATTTAAACCACACATAGCATGCTAGTGTGCAAAGTAGGTAGTGCTAGAATAAGTGGATTGAAAAAATAGAAGTCTAAACCAACACTCAACTTAATATGAGCATGAAGACTATGTCAAAAAAGAGTTGGCTAAAGCTCATGAAGGTAGTCAACTTGAAAAACAATTAGGAAACCTATAGATATGTATTGTTGTGTTTTGAATCAGTTTAAGAGTTATTTTTGTCACTTATAAAGGGGTGACCAATCTATTTTGAAAAGCTAGAAACATTTGGACTATTTGTGTGTTGACAATTATGAGTTTGAAGTATCCACATTTCATTCTAACTAGTTGAGTTGATGCATTTATAGGAGGAATTAGTCTTGCTATTGTAGTGGTGGTAGAAAGGAGAGAAAAAGTGGCAGATTTAGTAGCTTTTTTGTAGCATTGAGTTGCTCATATTTAAATATAAATAGAGGCATCTTCTCTATCTTTTGTTACACATTCATTCTGATTTCTTCATTCATAATTTTTTGTAGTTTTTTGTGCAAGTGTGTTTTTGAGAGCTTTAGTGAGAAAGAGAGATTTTTTTATGGATTTCTATTTGTTGATATTTTTGTGAGAGGCTAGAATTGAAGATAGGTTGAGATTAGGAGTAGCAAGCATGGTTGTGGAAGTTAAGCTTGGTAAGTAACATTTTCATTTGGAGTTATAATTCTATGCATGCTGACATTTTTTCTCTATTCTTTTATGTTGAAATGTTATTTATCTATGAATGCCATTGTTTATGGAAATGATGATTTAAATGCATTTTAAGCTTTCTTGTATGAACTTAGCTTATTACTTATTTTGGTTAAAGCTTGCATGATTCTTGGTAGAGCGTTTTTTGGTGAAACCCTTTTTAATTGGCATATACATATAAACTATATTGGAATCTGTGTGGTTATGATGCTATTGGATCTATACTTAGTTTGTTAAGACTATACATATGTTGCATGAATTTTGAAGTATGAGTTATGTTATTGTCTTGAAGTACTTTAATGGAAATTCCAATTTGAACATGGGTGGTTAACTTGGTTGTTCGTAGGGTTAGGATAATCCATGGGAAAGGGAGTAACCTAGTTGGTCGCATAACTTATGTGTGCATGTATGGTTATCTTGGTTATTCTTGGTGTTAGAATAATCCATGGGAAAGGGTGTAACCTAGTTAGTTAGCTTTTTATTTCAGCACCTTTTAGATTGAATGTATGTTATAATTGAAAAGAGTGTGAATGATGAAATACCAAATCAATCTAAGGGTGGGTGAATATACAACCTACACTAAAAGTACTGGGTATTGAATACTTTGACCAAAGTGGTGTAAGTAGCCATAGTTTACACTATTGGTTCACTGTGATCCAATTTTGCATACTAGTTAGGGAATGCCATACATGCAGGTTGTAGCCAATTTATGGTAGCTATAGATATGTATGGCACAACACCATGCTCAAGAAGGCTAATATTATG
>VDFB02046894.1:0-28524 GCA_007258455.2 Sequoia sempervirens | reverse complement strand
TTTTTTCAAAAAAAACTAGTACTGGGACTCATTCGCCATGCTGGGCGAATTAGTCCATGTCCAGATTTTTAACTAACTGTTACAACATCAGAAACCTCATTTATGTGCTTCCTAAGCCTCCTAGTATCAATAGTATAAGTCTGGAAAGTTTCTGGAACATTTGTTTTATGCATTTAGCTCAAAAACAACATTTTAGATTCCTCATTCTTCAAATCACTTCATTTGCACACATCCTTACATTTGAAAATGCTTCCATTTATGCAATTTTGCATAACATTGATAAAAGCACTTTTCACTTTTGCATATACAATATTTCTATTCATTAAGCTTTGCATTAGTTTGGTAAAATTTCTTTTCATTCTTGCTTGTACATTGTTTACATTCTTAAGGTGTTGCATACATTGGATAAGAGTTTTTTGTATCTTTGCATATACATTGTCCATATTGCTGAAACATTGCATGAAATGGTTACATTTGCTTTTCATTCTTATTCAAACACTCCTAGTACCTTACATATGTAGACATGCTAAGAAACATTTCCTATCCCCTCCCTATGAGAGTGTTTTAGCGAAAGAAACTACAACTTCGGCCATTCCTAACAATCATACTTGTTGTTCTCATAATATATCTCCTCTTGGTGATGAAGATATTTTAGTAGAAGAATCAATTAATGAGAGTTTTGAGAATCCTAGTTGTTTCTCTCCTTTTACCTCTCTTAGTGAACAACACATTCCCAACCAACATAACACAAACTTAGATGATCATGACAACAACATTTTTTCTTCCTCTAGTATCTCTCCTAGTTGTGAAGTAGATACTTTGATGTTAGATAACACAATCGATGAAGGTCATGACTATCTTAGTTTCCCCCTTTCACCTAAGGAAACACCTCTTGACAAACAATCTTTAACCATTGATCATTCCCCTACTTGCGATGAAGTCCTTTTAGAAGAACCAACCTATGAATGTCACAAACATTTGGCTTTTTGTTCTCCTAAAAACTCTCCTCCTAGGGAGAATCTCATGGTGCAAAATCATATGAACATTGACACATCTCCTTCAACTACTAAACCTTCCTTAGGTGACGATAATCCAATAGCATTAGAATCCCCTTCACCAACATATTATGCCAATCAAGACAAAAATTTTGAGGTTATGACAACACAAGTGGGAACTCCTTTAATTAGTGAGCTTCCTAAGTCACCTTCCATTAGTGAAAAACACAAACAATTCAGAGTTGTCTTGAAATCCATGATGCAATCTACTCATAACGATGTTTTGTAGTCGCTAAGTTGTAACTTAGTAACTCAAACATCAAGGGGACCACACAAAACTCCTACACCATTACCTTTTCCTCAAAAAGTGCCTAGTGTTGAAGATCTTAAAAAGACTCTTGCTAATATATTTGTATGGGAACTCATTCAACTCTCACCGATAGTGAAACTTCTCTTTCATGAAATGTTGCAAATACAGAAGGAAGAGATCCAATCTTACATAAAAATGAATCATGTCACATCCTCCTATCGTCCCATGCAAGCCACTCCATCAGATATCACATTCCCTAAACATGAATTACCCTCACTTGCTATTCAAAACAAAAATGATCCTTTGATGATAAAGGTGATCATTAATTAAACTTTAATTAGACACACCCTCATCGACAATGGATTGGAAATTAATGTTTGTAGCATGGACCTCATACACAAACTTGGCATGGAAAAAAATCTCATTCAACTTAATGATGTTCATATTTGTGGCTTTGACAATGTTCATAGGCAACCACTTGGGATGATCACATTACCTATTGAGGTTGGACCTGTAGTGTTTCCTACCTCTATTCATATCATGCAAGGACCCCTTCCATACAATATTATCCTAGGGAGACCATGGATTCATGCTATGAAAGGAGTCCCCTCTACCCTTCACTGTGTCATGACGTTTGAATACAACAACAAGATATACATGATTGATGCAAATGGGCGAAGCTATGCACCTCCACAAGTTGATGCTAACTCTTCATCTACAACGCCACTCTTTTGTGATCATTGGGGGTCGTTAGATTCTACCCCTCCTTCCCATAACATTTCCAAAATCTCACCCTAATGGTCCAAAGAGTCATATACAAACGGTTCCTTTTCAAACACAAGCCCTAATGAAGCAATGACACATCACATTAACAAGGATTTGTGTTCTTGTAAAGAAACCAATCCTTCTCACCAACGCACACCCCCTTCCTCTAACTTGGAAGATTGTTATGGTATCAGTTACAATCTTCCTCCTATACATGGATGAAATAAACACATGAACAAACCCAACATACCATACTCTTTCAAGAAAAATCTAGGGGTATCTCCCTTATCTCCATTTTCATCAAATACTTTACACATCAATCATTCAAACTCTCAAGGCTTGCGGTGCTCTTCCTTCTATGGCAACACCTCATTCTTCTACCTAATACTTCATTTCATCCATTCTAGGCTCACATTTTCCTACACTAAGTGGGGGCAAGGGGTTCGATAGCCTTGTCCTCATATGTCACTTGCCGCTATCTCTTTTGACTAGTCGTTAACCTTTCATGAACATATAAGAACAAGCTTGGGATGTGGACGACATGTTTTAAGATTGACTCGCATGTGACATACTCTCTTTCTTTATGATGTAGCTTATCGGAAACATATGACTTGGCATAGGGATTTCTGCGTAAGCTCTCATGTCTTCTTCTTCTCTTCTACTTTAAAGCAACTGTACACAGTACGGGTGCTCGCAACCGCTTTAAAGTGGGGGCATACATAAACAACATTTTTATGCAAATTTCATGGCGTGATTTACTTTTTCTTGTGACGTGTCCTCTCCTTGGTGGTGTCATTAGATTTGATGCCTTCCAAGAATGTATGATCAACTGAAGTGGCATGATGTGAATGAGGCATCCCATGGATGACGATCTAACAACCCTGATTTTTCCTCTCTTGGAGACATTAGGCACAATGCTCCCTAAGAAGAAGACCTTACATGAACAAAGCAAAATCCCCTTTGACAAAATTTTTACATGACATTCAAAACATTTACAAAAACCATCATCTTCTTTGTGGCCCTTATTAAAGTTATCAGGAGGTATAACTTTGATATAGACTGAGCTGGAAGCTTCCCATCCATGACCTTTCCCCATAGGCCACCTTTGTGCTCTTTTGTGGGAGTACACAATTAAACCAGTGTATGCAGTGCCACCTTTTGGGCCTTCTCACCCTACGAAGGCCTAGAAGTTCTATGGCCCTGAAAGTGAGTATACTTTTGGTCTTCCTAACCTGCAATGCATAACTAAGAATTCCATCCCCAGAGGAGTATGTGCATTTTGATTTTGACAAACAACCTAGATCTAATCTACAACTAGTTATAGGACAAACGTCGCCTGAATCTGTTCCTTCCATTTTCATCTTTCCTTTCTGCATGATTTTGTATCTTGATGGTTTGACTTAGGATCTTCAATCCCGGCGCTGCTGAACCTCCTTGGATCTTTTTCATTCTTTTTCATATGCATCTATACATGAGGATCTCTCTCGAATGTAGATACTTTATTGTGAGTTTCAAGCAAGTTCATCCTCTAACTAAAGTGGGGGCTAAATGTGCCATAGGAAAAAGGACCCTTTGCTTGAAATGGGATTAATTAATGATAAATGGACTTAATTAAGATTCTGGGACCCCAAACCTAAACAACGTTGACTGAGTGTCTCAGCAAGGCCAAAAGGGCTGCAATGAACCTCTCTGTTGACTTGTCACTAATAACCCCATTCTCTAATCACATTGCAAAACCTGTCAATAACATGCTGCTTCTACACTAATCTGAAATGAGTCTTCGACCTGAACCCATGTTAAACCATGTTTGTAATGCCTGTAATATTCTGTTTGTTCTGTGCCCCTTTGTGTGAACAAGTATTCTTGTTAGTCTTGCATGTGGCCTAACTTCTGGTCCTATGCGTCCCGTGTCCCTATCTGGACATCTGCCACCACCATGAGCCTCTACTGTCCATACTGCACCTGAGGCCAAACTGACCAACACCTACAAAGCTGCAGCCCCAAACCTTGAGCCTCCTTTGATCCCTGGTGCATCTTGTTGGTCAATGAGTCTTATGGGACTCCATTCACTCATGGTGACCAAGTCCTGACCCCATTCGGCTTATGTGTACACGAGTCCCGACGGTTCAACTTTGATCTCGACGGAAAAAGCGACATTGGAGTTTTGCTATTTTAACATGTCGGCCTATGATGAGGTATTGTAATGAAATAGGTGAGATGCCTATAAATATAATCCTTTGTCTTTTCACTTTTCTACATCTCCTAATTCTACCATTATTCATCCACTAATCTTATCTTTCTAAGTCAAGGAACTTAGGGTTTTATCATTTCAAGGTATCAAGACATCAATTTTGATCTCGGCGGGCATATCCTCCATGTTTTGCTAAAAAAATTCAAGATCAAACATCATGGAAAGGTAATCAACTCCATTTTTTCATGTTTCATTCATTTCTTTCATCATTTTGGTTTAATTACCTAAAAGGGGTTTGACTTAGGAAAACCCCCATGCCCTAACATTCAACATCTCTCTCTCTCTCTTGTCTTGTGTTTATGCAGATTTAGGTATCTTGGAAGTTTGAAAATAATTAAGAATAAAGTTACAAGGTTTCTCAAGTCTTCTCTTCATCATCCAAGTCAAAATATCAACAAAAAGTGATTTTCAGACGCATAAAACAAAGTTTCGAAAGCGGACACCTGTAGGAAGTCAAAGTGTAGATTGGAAGCTTCAGAATCCACTCTTGAATATTCAAAAATTATAATATAAAGTGGACTCATTCACCATGGGTGGTGAATGAGTCCCATTTCCAGGTCAATTTCATGTTTTCTACATTTTCTAACACCCTTTTGACAAAAATAGGTTTTGGCTCAGTTTACCAGAACTGGAATTGATTCGCTCTGAATGGCGAATGTGTCCCACCAGGCCTAAAAAATAGCATCAACAACATTTAAAATGTAATTTCCAGTCTTCATCAAGGTTAAAGGTGCACACTTTCAATCTGATTCATTTCTATTGCAGTTTACTATTCATTCATAGGTTATTTTGCATTACATAATGTGTTTTCAAACATTTCATATTTCACTAGTTTTGCATGTTTAATCAATCAATTACTTAGCTTAGTTGCATTTAAATCATCTCACTTAGTCTTAATAACATCACACATTTCCTAATTTGAATGAAACCTTTAGCATTTTTGGCCTAAGCTCTCTCCTTTTAGGTGAAAAACCCTAGAAGAGCTAGAGAGTACATTGGAGCCAAAAATCAATGGTTCAGGTATGAGTTGAACATCTTCATAAAGTAATAAAAGACACCAATTAATACTATTTGTGATAGTAGTGAGTGGTTTTTCAACCTTTTCAAGTATGTTTAGGATGAGAAATGCATGCCAGGGTAGTCTACATGCTTGTTATAATAGTAGTGTTGATAAGTGAGATACATGACCATGCAAGATATAGTGGTAGTCATGGAAAAGAGGCTAACTCATTGAAGGTATATTCCATTAGTTATGTAGTCACTTACAAGTAATAAGCCAATGAAAATCACAATATTTTATGTCAATACACAATTGATAGTCTTAAAAATGACCTTCTAAATGTATGATTAAACTACAATGTAACTATGCACTATCATAAAGTGCAAGAATAGCAATCTTCAAGCAAGGATAGGTCAAAAAATAAATGAAAGGGTGTTCTTCATGGAAGAAAAATAAAAGTGATAGAAATACACTATACAATGAGTTAAGGTATACATGATAGTACTACAAGGAACTTACATAATAGTTCAAGGGGTAAGTGATCTACTAGGTTTCTTGTGTCAACTGTTGGTGGACAATGATTACAACTTATGGATGATGATATAGAAGAAAATGAGAAAAATATTGTATGAAATTCAAGAAATGGTGTTCATTATTGGTATGAAAGTCTTGGCATATGTAAAAAATATTAACAACTATTAGTTGCTAGTGATAGTGATGCAGGAGCATCCTAGGTGAAAGTGCAATCAACATCAACAAAAAAATTTCAAATTTCAAAATTTCATTTGTATTTCATGTTGGGAGGATAATTTCATGTTAAGAGGCTAATTTGAATGAGTTGAGAATAATTATATTTAATTAAATATAGAATCATTTTTGCTATGCAAGTTAGCAAATGGAGATAGTGGAGGTGTAGTTGCATTTTTGGAAAAAATTGAAAAGTAAACTTGGTGGTTTGGTTTGTGGGAGTTACAAAATGGAAAATTAAAAATAATTTATTGATTTTTCCATATTGGAAACCATTCATTTCATGGAGGTGGTCATGAATTTTCCAATTGGAGGAAAAAAAATAGACTTATGATCATGTTTTATGGAGCATTCATTTGTTGTTGTAGGTTTGGAAAAAGGGAGAGCTTGGCATGGTATTATCAAAGGGGGTTTTGGAAGACCTTTGTAGCAGGTTGAGAGGATTATGTCAACCATTAAATATTTAAGGCTCCATTGTTGAAGATTGAAGGGTTTCAGGTGATTGATTGTAGAAGAAGGTGCAGATTTGGAGGTGCTCATGGAGCACATTGGTTGCTTTTTGTTGGAGTATGTTTTGTGAATCATTTTCAGATTATGTAAGGGGAATATGTTGCTTCCCATTAGTCATTTGATGAATGAAATTGATTGTGCAATTAGATTTCCACAATTAGATCTTTTGTTGAAAATTTCAATTATCTTTATCAATTTTTGTTGCTGATTTGTATGCATTGTTGAGGTTGTTTGAATTCTTATTTTCAAAAAAGAGGGTTGTTGAGAACCTCTCTTTCATCAGATAGTCACAAACACAATCTACATGTGAAAAATTAAAAAGGATTGCTAATCATAGAAGTACTTCAAGAATTTGATCAAGGACAAGATGATTGATTAGGATTCATAAAGGAATCTTGAAGATGCATTGAAATCCATCAAAGAAGTCTAGTCTGACACCTCAAGGAGTCCTAATTTAGTTCCAAATCATCAAAAACATGTCATGTAAGCATGCTAATGGAAGCTGAAGATACTAAAGGATAGTTAGAGAGAATTTATCAATTTAAGTACCTATAGAAGCAACATCAACACCTTGAAAGCATCTGGGAGAGTGGAGGTTGCATAGTGGAGTCTTTGTAGGAGCATACAAAGGTGAAAAGGCCTAAGAAGTGAATATTTCAACTCCTCAATTCCTAGCTAGAGCATTTGTAGTATTCAAACAAGTAGATTGACCTCCTAAGCACCCAAGGAAGTTGAGTAAGACAAGCATAATCATTACACACATATCCTATATTCTCTCCTTTTGTTAGATGTGCAAAAGGAAATTCCTAATAAAGAAAGAATAATTTGTATTATCCAAGACGAATTCATTGTAACAAATTATTTAAATCAATTTGGAAGCTTTTTTAGACTCAGTTTTATGAAAAAAAGCACTATAAAATAGACTTGTATTGAAGTATAATATGCCTTTTTTATCAATAAAGAGACATTTTTTGCCTACTCATAAGTTGTATTCTATGCAATATTATGGGATGTTTGATATTTTCCTACAATAAAACTCTTTATCCTTGATTTTTTTATCTCATCCTCTTTGCCTTTATATAGTAGTACAATTTTGTAGGTCATTCCTTGTTTTTATTAAAATTAAGCAAGTTTCAACTATGAGAAACCTTCCTCTTGAATGTTATGAATTTTAAACATTTCTATGAAACACTAACACAAAAATATGTCAAAACTTAAGATGTGCATGTTTTGTTGGCTTCTATTATCACATTGTAGGCTGGGTAGCCAGCTCCGTATGTTATACCCATCTTGCATCAACTATGAAGACCCCACGACCTGCTCTAATTCTGTCAGTCAGAAAAGTACACAACAACCTGCCATCCGCAGCACGTAGCCAGCTCCCTTCCTTGATGTACTGGGCAAAAGATTTTAGAATAGAATTGTTATATTTAAATAGATAATATTGTTTAAATAAAGGAAGGTTTTCTTGATACTTGGTAACTTTTTAATAAATCTAGATTTTAATCGACATAAAATTAAAATAATTATATTATCTAAATATCTTTATTTTATTATTTTAAATTAAAATAAGTAAAATTGTATGGAATAAATATATAGGTAAAGATTAAATTACACATAGGATAAATATATAGATAAATTAAATTACACATAGGTAAATAAATATATAATTAAGTATGAACAACCTCGTTAAATTTACTATTGCATATAAGTTTATACATTAATATACTAATTTTAAAAACAAAATTATTCTTTGATATCATTATAAAATATTTTTTGACACTAGAATAATAATTAAATTATAAAATTCTAATGATTTAAAATTAGAAATTAGAAAATTAAATTTCAAAAATCCAAAATTTATAATTACACAAATTTGTTTCTAAATTCATATATTTAAATCATAAAAAATATTCATTTTTTTCTTAATAAAATTGAAAACATTTCAAAAAGGAAAAAGCACTCATATTCTATTTTATTCAAAATCAATATATATCTATAAATAAATATTATAAATTTAAGGTTTCACTAAATATTTTATTGTACAAAAATATAGAAACTTAAATATGCATCTAATAAAAAAAAAATTCATAATAAGTGCACATCTTAAACAATTGCAAAATTAAATACAAAGAAAATATAAAAACATTATTATAACAAATAAAAATAAGTTCTTAAATTAATATATATTTAAAACTAGCATATCTATCTTTTAAAAAAATGCAATAAAGAATTGCATTTACACTTATCATATAGTTTTAAAATAATTTATATAATATTATTATGGTTAGGGTTAGATTACAATTTAATTAGGGCTAAGATTACAATGTTGTCAAGGTTAAGGTTCAATTAGGGTTAAAGTTCAATGAGGTTGATGGTTCAATTATGGTTAAGGTTAGGTTTAGATTAGTGTGAGTTTTTTACGATTAGTTAAGGTCAAGGTTCTTATAGGTTTATGATTATTGCTATGGTTAATTAGGATTAGAATTACAATTTGCAAGGTTAGGGTTCAATTAAGGTTAGAGTTCTAGGATGAATTAAGGTTAGGGTTCTTATAGGCTTATAATTATTGCTATGTTTAAATAGGATTAGAATTACAATTTGCAAGGTTAGGGTTAGATTAGTATGAGGGTTCTAGGATGAATTAAGGTTATGATTTGTATAGTGTTACAATTACTATTACAATTCAACAAGGATTAGGGTTAGGTTTGACATTATGATTCATTTGGGGTTAGGGATGGGGTTAGTCTTTAATTATAATGTGTATATTTTGGTTAGGGTTAGGGTTCATTTAGTAATATATTAAATATATTATTATAATATTTTAAATATAATAGTCTATAGGGAGTGGACCATGGTTAGAATTATGGTTAGGGTAGGATTAGGGTTAGTATAAAGTTTTAATCTAATTAAGGTTACATTCAATTTTAATATATTATTGGTTGCCCTAGAATATAGATTAATGGTTATAATCACTTTCATTTAACCCTAATATGAATATAATAATCACAAGAATTAGAGTTCAATCTATGATTAGAATTATGGATGCATTAAGAAGAGGATTGAAAGGATATAGATTGCACATGGAACCTCTTAATAGGAAGGGAGGTGGAAAAAGAATAAAAAAACCAAGGGTAGGAGAGCAGATGAGTTAAAAGGAGAGGAAATAGGATTAAATCACAAAAGAAATTAGATGGAAAAAATAGACTAATAATATATATAGAGAAATGAAAAAAGAAAGTCTAGGTTTAAACTTAACTAAAAAAATGATACACTACTCTTTATAATTTAATGATATATTGTAATCAAACTAATATGTTTTCATTTATAACATGATATATTTGGTATTTTAATAATCTATATAATATATATATAGGTAAAAAATTAAAATAATAAATAAAGAAAAACTGACTTCCTCTATTTTATATCATTTTATTAATCTAGACTAAATTTTAGAAATAGATAAAAATATTTTATACATATATGATTTATACTTAAAAAAATATCAATTTTTAATAATATGTGTTATTACATGCATTTAAACATATTAATAAATACAAATTGATTTTTAAAAAATATTTATTTATTAAAACATTAAAAGTTAGTTTTTTAAAAATCAAAAAATAAATAAAACATAACAATTATTTAGTTTATTTAATAATGTATAAATTAAAAAAAAACACTTAGGTAGCACTTATTGTCAGCTTTCTAAAACATGTTAATTTTTCCTATCCCATTATGTATAAATTAAAAAAAAAACACTTAGGTAGCACTTATTGTAACACTTAGGATGCATATTTAAGTTTCTATATTTTTGTACAATAAAATATTTAGTAAAACCTTAAATTAATAATATTTATTTATAGATATATATTGATTTTGAATAAAATAGAATATGAGTGTTTTTTTCCTTTTTGAAATGTTTTCAATTTTATTAAGAAAAAAATGAATATTTTTTATGGTTTAAATATATGAATTTAGAAACAAATTTGTGTAATTATAAAATTCGGATTTTTGAAATTTAATTTTCTAATTTCTAATTTTAAATCATTAATTTAGAATTTTTAAAAAGAATAATTATTTTTCATTCTTTTATAATTTAATTATTATTCTAGTATCAAAAAATATTTTATATTGATATCAAAGAATATTTTTATTTTTAAAATTAGTATATTAATGTATAAACTTATATGCAATAGTAAATTTAACGAAGTTCATTCATACTTAATTATATATTTATTTACCTATGTGTAATTTAATTTACCTATATATTTATCCTATGTGTAATTTAATCTTTACCTATATATTTATTCCATACTATTTTACTTATTTTAATTTAAAATAATAAAATAAAGATATTTAGATAATATAATTATTTTAATTTTATGTCGATTAAAATCTAGAATTATTAAAAAATTACCAAGTATCAAGAAAACCTTCCTTTATTTAAATAATATTATCTATTTAAATATAACAATTCTATTATAAAATCTTTTGCCCAGTACATCAAGCAAGGGAGCTGGCTACGTGCTCCGAGAGGGATCACTAGTAAATGATGCATGCAATGAAAATACACAAGACACGAGAGGGAATACAGAGTATCGCATAACAAACAAAAATAAACCAGTAAAGAAAAATAGATAAAATATCAAGGAACTAAGGAGGTGAAAGGGGTTAGAAACCAAACCACAATGGCATACAACCATCACGAGGTAGGGTTGTCGTATGCTACCATCACCATCATGTCAGAGCCTCCTCGATCCTCACTCGATCTCCTTCCCTCTTTAATTTTTTTTTAAAATTTATGATGTTTTTTATTTTCTATAATTATGTATAACACACGTGTATGTGATGCACTTGTTATGGGTGTATTCAACTTAATTCTAAATGAACTTGTTGCTAATATGCAAATTAAATACAACTAATGGATGATATAAATGCAAAAGATTCTTAGACTAACAATTATACATGACTTAAATATAACTATATGATAAAAGGAAATTATTAAATGCAAGAGTAAAGATGCTTAGAATAAAAAATCCTAAATAATTGGATGACTCTAATATACAACTCTTGCACATATAGCCACAATTCCTTTCACAGGCTTGCACCCTTGGATTGACAGATAGACCAAAATAAAATTTGATTTATTAAATATTAAATAACTTTTATATGCCACCTCAATTTTGACCTATCACCTACTACCTAAAACTCTTTATCCTTGAAATTACTTTAAGGATTATACTTATATCTTAACATAATTAAGCAAGATTCCTCAATAATTCATACACAAAGCTTGGGTGAAGTGGGATTTAGGAAAGGAAAGGAAGGTACATTTTTAAAATTGGACTAGTCCTTTTTGGAGCTAATCATTCCCCCCCAAATTGAGGGTTTATAGATCTTGCATTATTCTAGAGCCTTTATCTATTCATTTGGTACAATATCATTGTGCAATTATACTTGGCCTAAAATGCAACTTAGTTCTTTCTTGTGATATCTAAATTTCCTTGATATCAACAAAAATATTCTAACCATGCTTAAAAATTGGATTCTTCTATTTGATCTACCCACATAGGCACATGTTTTAAGAATGAGTGGAGGCTTGAATCTCATTCTAATCTAGTTAACCTTATATTTTTACATTAATCAATAATTTTTTCATCTTTTCTCAAGAACCACCTTAGGTTTCTATTTTGATTTGTAGACATGATGTTCCATCTTCTCTTGCATTCTACTAAGGCCTTGTTGAAAGAGGAGTGCATAAATATCAAATTCAAGAACATAAGATTCATTTTTTTATAATACAAAGGTTGAAGATTAGGATCTAGGAAAATTGAAGAAATTTTATTTGAACCCCTTAGGTATTGGATTATCATGCTTGAAGTATAAGAAAATAATTTATTTAATGTGTTTATATTCATCAAACTATTATAACCATGTTTCTTGGTTATCTATTTGTGAAATGAATGCACTCAACTGATTTTATCCAACAAACATATTAATGCAAAAGGCTACGTGTTTCCTATAGAGGACATATGTAGTAAAAATTCACACAAAAAAAATTCATTTTGGGGAGTGTTGTCTTTGAATATCATCATAAATTAATATCCATAATTAATATAATTTACAACTCCGAAGATGAACTGTGATGTTCTCCACAATGAGAATTGCTTTCTCAAGAATGCATACCTCATAATCACTCAATTTCTTGTATGAGAATTCCTTTAAGGTAAAATGACCACTAATATGACGTAATGTATTGACCTATGCTATCAATATAGATATCTCAGTCTAAAGCTATAATACTATATTGTTGTTAGTAAGAGAATGACATATTTGTATCCAATTATGTAAAGGTTTAGAAATATACAAATGGAATATTATAAGAGAGACATCAATCTATGTGCTTTCATATATTGTAGACATTGGAAAAAATAATTCCTAGACTTGTTCTTCAATCTCAAAAATCATGTTATTGGTTGTGGTTGGATGTGGTTCTTGATTCTCAACTTTCTCTTTAAATGCTACTATAATAGTGACAAAGTTCTTGTTTGGGCCAATATAACTTCTAATTTCTTTAACTTATCTCCTACCTTAGAGATGTTCTTCTCCCTTGTTTCAATGACAAAGTATTTTCTTTGAAATTATATTTCCAAGATAAAATAACCAGGTGTTTATCCCAAAGCATTTTTAAAAACTTTACTATTTATTCCTACTATTTTTTTATCATCATTTGAAGGATCTACCTATTCATACTTTGGAATTACTAATTGAATATCATTTTATGCTTCTAAATCGCTCTTAAGTATGTAAGATAGCTCAGCCTCATCTTCCATCTACTTTTAAATTTCCTCCTTTGAGGAAAATTGATGACTATGAAGATTCGTTAGCATTTCGAGTTCAACAATATTTTGGTCACCTTGTTAGTCATGCTTTGTTCTTAAGGTATGCATTTTTGGCACTTGTTTCTCCAAAGCATGCAAGGTGAAAATTTATCTTTCCTTTTTAGTGCTCCTTGTGCCTCTTCTACTTTTAAATAAATGGTTTTTGGTTATTCCTCTATAGCCTTTGGTGGTTTTGGGGTCATAGATTGAGAGGGTTGATTTTTAATAGCATAAATATTAGGGTTATTTAGGTGAGCCTAAGATAGCTTTTCTATAACTATTTTTATTTTCTTATTTTTGCTAGGACCTAATGTGGATCCTCTATAATTGTTTTGATTTTATTATTTCTTCTCAAGGGTTGTGTTGGATTTTTTGTAACTATTTTCTTCTTCTTGGCCTTTGGCTCTAATTTACTCTACTTGGATTTTATTTTTTCTACATATGAGCCTTCTAGAAAGGCTTACCAATGGATTCATTCTCTTTATTTTATTGTAAAATTATATTTTAAAATAAGGTATATAAGTCCAGGATGTTTAATGGGGCCTTTATCCTGTTGATGTCTACTGGTCATCACTACCACCACAAAATACAATAAATATGGTAGTTTGAGTTTATATTTTGGATGGTCCTAGCCATATTTGAGATGGGTTAACATCTTCATAGGTGAAGTATTTCATTAGCCATGTTGTTTTGAAGGGATTCAAGAGGCTTCCTCAAAGGATACTTTTTTTCTCTCCCTTATATAATTCTCACTTTTGGTTCCTTCTCACTAGAAAATATTTGAATTGTTACAATATAAAAATAAATAAATAAATATTTGAATCAATTCATAGTGAGTAGTTTTAAAATGGTGGAATTTATCACCTTCATCTAGAGGTCTAAATATGACATTGATGATGGAAAAGGAAATACGGATGTTGATGCCTCGTAATGGTATGGATATTCCAAATATTACTAATGAGTTACTCTATAGTTCCCCCCTAAAAACCCTCAAAATTCTCCACAAAGGCCAACTAGCCTACTTTCCTAAATATTTCAACTACTTCTTGGTCAAGAAGCTTGTGAATAGAGGTTGGTTTTGACTTCTTCTTGAGTCCCATATTATAGATATTGTTGAGATAGATAGAGGTTTATGTTTTAACTAAGATTTATAAGCTTATAATAGTGGCTGTTTAAATGTAAGAGAGATGGAAGATTGTCTGATTTGATGGTTGGCTCATTGAAGTAATTAATTATAAAGGTGGCTATTATAGAAATAAGTGTGGGGAAAATACATGATGAAAGGTAATTATTTCTTATTTAAGTTAATAATAACACTTTGAAACTCACATGCAATGACAATATTTTTTCTCGGTATGGAGGTATATTTCAATTATTAGCAAATAAGGTGAATACATGTGGGTGATTTCATGCATAAGCTGACAATGGAAGGTAATGATGGATTTTCTTCTAAATTTATTGAGAAAATATTTTTTAATTAGTTAAATTATAAGATTAATACCTACAATATTTTCAAGATGTTGAGTTGTCAAGTCATCAACATGACTGTGATGAGCCCTGCTAATATAGACTCAAAACCTTTCAATTTCTGCCTTGGGAATTTTGTCAAACACTTGCCATGTAAAGCTGATATATGCTGATATAAACTTTTGATTGCTGTGTTTTTGGTTTTTGGCACTTGACAATGATGTTTGAATGCTCTGATACCACTGTGATGCCAGCTGATGGCTCACTACTCAAACCTGTCTTTTTCTTAAGTCTATTTGTGTTTTTTTAGTTTTTTAGAGAAATTTTGTAGACAGAAGAGAAGGTGCGCATCATATAAAAGCTCACAGAATGAAAACTTGAGCAAATCTAATCAAACTGAAATTGTAGAAGGTGTTTATTATCATCAACAATGGATTTAAAACATACAAACATACCCGAAAGCCTCCAGATTTTTTAATTAAAAAACGAAGCCAGTTTGCTAGTCCAGAAGAAGAAATCTGACTGAATCTAGTGTAGAATGATACAAGCATGAAATCCAGCTGAGAAACTAGAGCAAATGAAAGGTAGATGCCAAGTGCTGATGATGGTGAAGAGAAACCCTCAAGAAGGAAGGTGTTTCTCCATGTAGTTGGTACGCCCTAGCTCAAACAGCCACACCTTTCAAGCAAAAAGAAGCCCAAAACATCTCAGATGGTACAGCCATTGAAGTATGATGCCTGCCATGAAGAAAGGAAGAACATCATCCACTCAAACCCTCTGTTGTTGATGTAGAAACCCCACAAAATTCTGATAAGACACTATAGAACTTCTGAATGAAGCTCTCTCAAATTGCACCAATTCAGCTGATCTCTCACAGCCTCACAAGTGCTCACACTGAAGAGATTTCGTTCTCCAATGGTGGATTGCTACAAACCTGATCACAGGATGAAAGCAAGGGAAAAACCTCCAAGGCAAAGTTGAAATATTCAATAGATGAGTTTCTCATTGCCTAAAACCCTTATATAGAAAAAGGTATGCATTTTCAAGAAGAGGCTGTATTTTAGGTCATTTAAATATTTTGAAATAACCTCAAGTCCCTTTCTATAGTTTTGACTTTAATTTTTGGCCCCCTCCTTAAGTGATTAAATGATATAATTTAAAATCACTCACTTTAGACTTATTTAAGTGATATAAAAATAATAAAGTCAATTTGACTTTATAAAAATACTTTAAGTTAAATAATAACTTAAATCACTTAAGTAAGCCTAACTTCCCCAAAACTCAGCAGAATTCAGTGCCGTTAGAAGCAGACAACTCTTGTACTGCCAAGGCCTGCAATGAGCCAATCCCGGAACACGAAAAATGAGAATGACCAAACTCTCCAAAAGATACCACTGACCCTCTAACCAATCCAGTTAGCCCACAAGGGTCCAAGAAATAGGCTAACACTCTCAAAACAAGATCATGCTAAAAAGGGGGACATTACAATGACTCCTTTATGTACGTTAGCACATGACTCATTGTCTACATCAGCATGATCTTGGTACAACTACTTATGTTCAAATGATCTTTGGATTTTTTTATACATGGTGATATATGAGGTTCTAATGTACAACTACACCAATTATTGCTGAAATATTGTTATGGTATGGGTTATGAAGACACCTTGAAGTACCAACATGAGAGGCTCACTTGAGATGCTCTAGAGATCCAATAGTGATTTGTTTTCTAGAGATTTATTAGATATGATTTGGCGATGATTATTATTTTTTCTTGTATTTATTTTTTAAGAATAATCACCATTTTCTATTTTTTAATTCTTCCACTTTTTTGGGAGGAATAATTGTCATTTGCTAGTTTCAATTCTTCCCCCTTTTTGGAGAAAGAATTTGCATTTGTTGGTTTTCAATTCTTCTATTTTTATTAGGATCAAATGTATGTGTTGAATAAAAGATGCCTCTTTTACATAAAAAAAATATAGGTATGACATGAACTCAAGAAATTCCTCTTTTGTGGAAAGATGTTGATAAAGGAAAAGCATGTGTCCATACACCAAAAGTGTCTTATGTTCTTCATCAATTGGTTATAGTTGGACATCCCCATTATCATAAATTTATTTAATCTCATAGGGACCCATCCACGTTTTTCAACTTGTCCTTGAATTTCTTGAACTTGGAATCAAATAGGATGACCCAATCTCCTACCTAAAATCTTCTTTGTTTGATGTTTTTTTCAATCTCAAAGTTTCCTTTGTTGTTGAATTAGATCTACCTACTGAATTGTTTCAAATTTGATTTCATCTAGCTCTTTTAGGTGGAGGATTTTATTTTTTTGTGCTAAGGTTAACTCAAGGCCAATATCCATGGATCTTTTGTGAGTTTATAGCTCAAATTATATGGGTAGTATTATTTTCTTTCTAAAGAATAAATTATATGGAAGCAATCCTATAGTTTATTTTTAGGTGATGTTGTATGCCCATACAACTTTATGGAGTCTACTTGTCCAATCCTTCCTATTTACTCTTATTATTTGTATCGTATTATTTTCTAAAACTTTTTTTGTTACTTCCACCTAGCCATTGGCTTATGGATAATAGGGTGAAGACTTTTGATTCTTGATTTGGTATAGATTTATGCATTCTTGGATTACTTGTGAGATGAATTATGGACTTCTATATAAAATAATTATATTAGGTACTCAAAATCTCTTAAAAAATATTAATATACAAGAAGTCAACAATATTTTTCTCCTTGGAAAATTGAGTGCTTGGAATTTCAACTTTTTTTATATATTATATAAATTCTAAGATATATTCCTTTCCTAGAATGTACAACGGTGTTGCTATTGTCTAATCTAGATGTTAGGGTTTCAATAAGAAAATCTAATTGTCTTTTCTTTGTAGTAGATGTTGGCAAGGAGCCCAAGGAATATGACACCAACTATCCATATTAATATGGAGGCCCAATCTTAACCTACATCAAATTACCTATGCATCTAGTATTATATGTGTCCCATGATGTGCATGTGGCTCATCTAAGGTTTGTGGCTTAGACTATGCTAGGTCATAAGCCTCATGTGTTTCCTCTACAAAATATAATATTTATGTTGTAAGAGGGGGATGTAAAATCTAAGTTGATCATATAATATATGTTAAGAAAATAAAATTTCATTTAGAGATCTATTGTGTACAACTCCCTAGAATAAAAAATTACTAAGAACATTACATGGAGACACTAAATCTACTTTAATATATCCATCATATGTTGTCAATGGACTAGAACCTAAAGAACTAGAGACATGTGTCCATGACATAAGTCTATTGACACAGTTAGGTGGCATGTGTTATGCATGATATGTAATGGAAGTACTTAAATATAAATAGTTCTACAAATTTATAAGTTTCAATATATATTTGTATGAATATTCTTAAATTTTTAAAACTATTGTATAAATATATGGATATATAAATTTACCTATTTTTTATAGGAATATAGATTTGTATATGATATATTTTTTGTATATCTATTTATTTGTATAGACACTTCGTTTTTAGTTTCAAGTCTTTGAATTAATATATATTTATATTTATATATAGATATATATTTGATAAGATGCATTTTTTAATTTACATTCTTTAACTTGTGATCATGTTTATATTTATATATATTTCAATAGATAATAATTGTATTAGTCATATATATAAATACATAAAAAAATCCTTATTATCATTCATATATTAATGTATTTTTGAATTGAATAAATTTATCTTATAGAATATTGAGCTTTAAAATTAATAAGAATATTTAGTTTTTTTTTCTTATGTTTTTGCTTATCTACGTGTCTAATACATTGCTTATTCATCTTATATTCTTATTCTCATAATTCTTTTCATTCTCTCCCTCTTTTTTTGATAAAATAAGGTGGAAAATGGTTCTCATGCTCAACGGTCACAATAATAGAACTAAAGTTTAGCAAAATAATAACACCAATTTATACCAACATAATGCAAGAAGTTTTGCACTATATTATCATTAGTGTTGTAATTGATGTCAAACTCTAGTGTGGTCATGATGAGAAGGTGTTTATGGTGTTGATCAAGTGTTGCAGATGTAATAGGGTCACTTGGGTTCCAAGTGATTTTGAGAAAATTTATATAGACTGTATAAGGTGATAGGGATGTGTTATGTGTTGTGCTCCACATTTATTCATGCTTGAAGATGTGCCTATGCGGTTTGGATGCAATGATCAGTGGTATTTGAAGGTGTTATAGCTAGAGTTTTAGGTTCTAGATTGTGCGGCAGTAGAACATGTGTTTGACAGTATGTTGGACTATCTCTAGTTTGTGAGGAGGGTTGTTTGGGAGAAATGTAATTGCTTCACATTTCTCCATGTTGAAGTTTCTTGTCTTGTAGATTTGGGAATGTACTAATATTTTCTATACCTACCTTCCCTTGGTTTGTTAAGTTCTCAGTTGTTCCACAAGCTTGGTTCATGAATTGTGTCTCAGTGGCATTTTGACTAGTTGCACAAGATGATAGTATTCTCAATTGCATGTATTTGCACTAGTGTTTTAATATTCTATTGGTGTTGGAATACTCTAGAATGTTGTGTGATTTTTCTATGTGGTCTGCAGGATGTTTTTAGACTTGGTGAAGTGTTATGTGGTTGCTTGGTAGTGTTAATGTCATTTTGGCCAACCTGGCATGTTAGTGTTATTTACATATGTGCTTCATGAATTGTGGAAGCATGGTGTAGTGTTTCGGTGTATATTTGGGTCCTGGTTAACCCTTGGTGTGGTCCACCTTCACTTATTTCCACCATGAAAGTGTTTGGTGCCGACTTGTTTGGTGGTTGCACATTTGAGGTTCATACGTTTCATTAAGGCCGACCTAGAGAAGGTTGTTTGAGGTCATGGAGGATATATATGCAAGGTCAATTGTTGGAGAAGTGTGTGTGAGGTGATGCAAGTGTGATCAAGTGTTGTGATCTGATTGCAAGTATGAATGCCTAAGACTATCGAAAGCAGTGAGCAGAAGGTGTCTTTATTTTAGTGTGCCTAAAGTTGTTGGAGGCAGTGAGCCAAAGGTTGTAGATGGTGAAGAGTTGTTGTGGTGGTTTCTCCTATTTCTCTGAGATGGTGAACCTCCTTGTAATAGTTTATTTTTATTCTCTTTCTATTTTGAAAGAAGTGATCTTCATGGGTAGTGAGCCCTTGGCAGTGAGCCTTTCTTTCTTTTGGACAGCGAGTCCTTTGGGAAATGAGCCTTTTATAAATTGTGTTGATATTCATATATATGTGAGTTAATCCTCATTGTGATTTTTCCCTAATTAGGGTGTTCCATGTAAAATCTATTGTTTTATTGTGTATGGTTGTTGATGTGTTCATGTTTCATTTGTTTACATTCATGCCAATGCTTAATAAGGGTTTAAAGATTAATAAGGGTGTGAAGGTTTTAATGCACAACTGACTCACCCCCTCTAACTTGTCCCGTGTGTCTCGCAATTATTATTAGAGCAGAGGTTCCTTGGAAGAATCTTAACCGCTTGAGATAGATCCAGATGGTGCACAAAAATGATGTCAAAGTCCCTATGTTTGATGGAAAAAATTATGCCTTCTAGAAAGTAAGGATGGAAGAATTCATTATCTCATTAGGGCTTGGAGGATGGAAGTCAGTTGAAGATGGATATACTATTCCTACTACTCCTCTGACAATTAAAGATGATATCAAGGATTATGAGAATAATGGCAAAGTGAGGAATGCTATATTGAGTGGGCTTTCTAATTCAGAACTTGTGAAAGTGATAAGCTACAAAATTGCTAAAGAAGTTTGGGAGAAGTTGAAAAGTATTTTATGAAGAAGATGCTAAGGTCAAGCAAGAAAAGATGCAAAATTTAAAAGCCAAATTTGAAATCCTAAGGATGTCAAAGGATGAAGATATTGCAGGCTACATGCTAAGGGCGGATGAAATTGTCAACGCCATCAACAATCTTGGTGGAAAACTGGAGGAAATTGAAATTGTGGAAAAGGTACTAAGAACCCTTCCTCAATCTTATAGTGCTAAAGTCTCTACTATTGAGGAAGCTTAGAATTTGGATCAATATTCTAGAGATCAATTTTTTAGTGATTTAACTACTTTTTCAAATTAAGATAATTTGACAAAGATGCTCCAAGGAAAGAAATTGCTTTTAAAGTTAGCAAGAAAGAGAGGAATGATGAATCTAATTCAGATGATCTTGGTGAAGTAGAAAAAAAATTGTAAGAAGATTGAAAAAGGGCACTAGAAAATACAAAGGTAAGTTACCCTTCAAGTGTTTCAATTGTGGAAAGATATGTCATTTTGCTTCAGTATGTCTAGACAAAGTTTCAAATGACAAACATAAAGATCATAAAGGTAAATCTTTCAAGAAGAGTTATTATGTTAAAGAAGACAATGGTACATCTAATGATGAGGAATTAGACTATCTAGATGATGGAAGTGATGAACATTTATTCGTGGATTTGAATGTTGGAACTAATTCTACTAACCCTAAAAGATGTGTGAAGGAAATTTCTCTGAAAGCAGGTCACAATATTGAAGGAACTATGTTGATTGTCTTTCAGTAAGAGAGGAGAGAAACTACTGGATAATTGATAGTGAATGCTCAAATCATATGATAGGATATAACAGTACAAGTTTGTTAAATTGAGAAATATGATGGTGGTTTTGTTAAGTTTGGTGATGACACATTTGTTAAGAACTGTGGAAAAGGTTCAATTAGTTTTGATGGAAAACATAAGAAAAATGATCTTCTTTATGTCAAGGGTCTCTGGCTTAATCTTCTTAGTGTAGAAAAAATATGTAGCATAGAATACAATCTGGTGTTTTAGGATGATGGTTGTGAAATTAGAAAAGGAAGCTCTAGAACTCTAGTTGTTGCAGGAATAAGGACATAAGAGAATATTTATCAATTCAAAGGTGTTGGTGGTAAGTGCCTTATGACTCAAATCAATGAAATTTAGCAATGGAACAAAATAATGTGTCATATCAATTTTAATAGCCTAGTGAAGATCAATCTACTCATGCTGTGAGAGACATGGCAATAATTACAAAGCATATCTATGAAATTTACAAAGAGTATCAGTTGGAAAACAAACAAAGAAAAGGTTCAAATCTAAATAATATTTTATTGTAGGACCTTTGGAGTAGGTACATATAGACCTACGTGGACCTACCAGAACAAGAAGCTCTCAAGGTGATAGGTATTTTATGTTATTAATAGATGATTACTCTAGAATGACTTCGGTGACCTTTCTCGAAGAAAAATTAGAAGCTTTAGATAAGTTTAAAGCATTTAAATCTATGGTTGGGAATGAAATGGATTTGAAAATAAAGTGTTTGAGGTCTGATAGAGGTGGTGAGTTCACCTCCAATGAGTTTAATGATTTTTGTGAAGATCATGGGATAAAAAGACATTTATTAGCTCCTAGGACTCCACAATAGAATGGACTTGTGGAGAGGAAGAATAGGATAGTTCAAGAAGAATCAAGAACCAAGTTTAAGGAAGCAAATATACCAGATGTCTACTGGAGAGAAGAAATTCATACCACAATCTACATTCTTAATAGAGGACAAGTAAAGAGTGAATAGTTCAAAGACCCCCTATGAGCTATTGTATGGAAAAACTCCTATTGTGAAATGTTTTAGAGTGTTTGTGAGAATGTTATATTAGGAGAGATGAAGAGAACTTAGGAAAGTTTGATGCAAGATCAGATGAACGAATCTTCCTTGGATATTCCACAAAAATCAAGGAATACATGTACTACAACAAAAGGATAAAGAAGATAGTTGAAAGTGCAAGTGTCAAAGTGGATGAAGACTCATATCAAAGATTAGTGTTAAGAGAAGGATATGAATCTAATGAATCTCCTTGCAGAGAAGAAGAAAAAGAAGAAGAGAAAAAAAGGAGATGATAGTGGAAGATGAAGAAGCTCCAAAAAAGAATCCTAAGATTCCTAAGTATGTACAAAAGAATCCTTCCAAGGATCAAGTAATTGGAGACAAAAGAAAAGGTGTGCTGAGAAGAAGAAAATCTGCTATGGAAAAGGAACAAGTAAACTTTTGTTTACTTTCTAAAAAAGAACCTAAAATAGTTACTGAAGTTTGTAGGGATGAAAATTGGATCAAATCTATGGAAGAAGAGTTGAGGTAGATTGAGAAGAATCAGACATGGGAATTGGTCCCAAGACCAGAAAACAAGAATGTGATAGGAACAAAATGGGTGTTCAAGAATAAGTTGAATGAGAATGGAGAAGTTGTCATAAACAAGGCTAGGCTTATGTGTAAAGGCTACTTACAAGTGGAAGGAATAGATTTTGAAGAGACTTTTGCTCCTATAGCAAGAATGGAGGCTATCGGGATGTTTTTAGATTTTGTGGCACATAAATACTTCAAAGTATATCAGATGGATGTAAAGTCAACATTTTTGAATGGTAAGTTAGAAGAAGAGGTATACATTGAACAACTATAAGGATTTCAATTATTAGAAGATCCTGATATGGTTTGTAGGTCGAAGAAAGAATTACATGGACTCAAACATGCCCCTAGAGCTTGGTATGCAATATTGGACAGGTACTTATTACAACAGGGATTGAAAAAGTGTACTATAGATAGCAATATTTACTTCAAAGTTGAGAGAGATCAAATTCTAATTGTGGTTGTGTATGTTGATGACATAATCCTCGGAGGAAATGAGGTAATGTGTAAAAGGTTTGTAGAGGAGATGCAACATGAGTTTTAAATGCCAATGTTTGGAAGATGAATTTCTTCCTTGGACTGCAAATCAATTAATCAAATAAAGGTATATTCATTACACAATGAAAATATGTTAAGAAAATGTTAAAGAAGTTTGGAATGGAGGACTCTAAACTAGTATGTACTCCCATGGTTACTGGTTGTAAATTGAGAAAAAATGATGAATCTCCTAAGATAAATCAGACCAAGTATGGATCCATGATTGGTGGATTACTATATCTAACTGCAACTAGACCTAATATTATGCATGCACTATGTCTTGCAGTAAGATTTCAGAAGATCCTAAAGAATCACATGTGGCAACAATAAAAAGGATATTCAGATATTTGAAGAGCACTCCAGACTATGGTCTATGGTATTCTAAGGCTACTAACTTCTCTTTGAGTGCTTATACAAATACAGATTGGGCAGGTTGTGTTGATGATAGAAGAAGTACAAGTGGAGGTCCTTTCTTCCTTGGAAATAGAATAGTTTCTTGGTTAAGAAGCAAGATTTGGTGTCATTATCTACTACAGAGGAAAAATATATTGTTGTAGCATCTTGTTGCACATAGGTGTTATGGATGAAGCAAACATTAAAAGATGTTAGAGTATCATATGATGAACCTATCTCTATCTTGTGTGATAATACAAGTGTTATCAAATTTTCATAAAACCCAATAATGCATGCAAGAACAAAACATATTTCTATCCAATATCACTTTCTAAGAGAGAAAGTTGTTGAGAATGAAGTAAAGTTGGAGCATGTGCTTACAAAGGATCAAATAGCAGACATTTTCACAAAGGCTCTTCCAAAAGATACATTTGAGTATCTCAAAAACAAGATAGGGCCTCCTTCTTTCAACTAGATGTATAAGATAGTGCACCTTTCCAGGGGTGCAATTCAAGATAAATTCTTTGTCATGGACTAATGAAGCCTACCTCTCAAGGGGAGTGGGAAGTGGTGTTTTTGGTTGGTGTAGTAAATGGGAGCATATCTTGAGCCTAAAAGTGGGAGAAAGAGAAGTGAAGTATGCATGTGTTGCCCTTTGCCATCGATGTCAAAGGAGGGAGAAAGAATCCTGAAAAACATAAGAAAGGGGGTAAAGAGAAGTCTAGGGAAATGAATGTCCAAGTGAGGGGGAGAGCTACTTGAGAGTTGGAGATAACAGTTACTTTTTTTGTTGATGGTTTTTCAATAGGTGTTGCCATCAATGACAAAGGGAGAGATTGTTGCACTATGTTTTCATTAGTGTTGTTATTGATGTCAACCTATAGTGTGGTCATGATGAGGTGTTTTTGGTGTTGAGTAGGTGTTGCAGATGCAACAGGTTCACTTGGGTTCTAAGTGCTTTAGAGAAAATTTGTATATATTGTATAAGGTGACAGGGATGTGTTCTGTGTTGTGCTCCGCACTTCTTTGTGCTTGAAGATGTACCTATGCAGTTTGTATGTGATGATTTGTGTTCTTTGAAGGTGTTATATCTAGAGCTTTAGGTTCTAGATTGTGCAACAATAGAATATGTGTTTGACAGTATGTTGTATTATCTCTAGTTTGTGAAGAGGGTTATATGGGAGAAATGGAATTGCTCCACATTTCTGTGTTGAAGTTTCTTGTCTTATAGATTTGGGAATGTGATCATATTTTTTGCAACTACCTTCCCTTAGTTTTTTTGGTGCTCAGCTACTCCACAAGCTTGGTTCATGAATTGTGTCTTAGTTGTAGTTTGATTGGTTGCACAAGATGATAGTATTCTTAGTTGCATGTGTTTGCACCAATGTTTTTGAATATTTTGTTGGTGTTGGAATATTCTAGAATATTGTGTGATTTTACTATGTGGTTTGCAAGATGTTTCTGAACCTGGTGAAGTGTGTATGTGGTTTCTTGGTAGCATTAATGCCGATTTGGCCAACCAAGCATGTTAGCGTTATTTGTGGATGTGCTTCATGGATTGTGGAAGCCTAGTGTAGCGTGTTGGTGTAGATTTGGGTCTTGGTTAACCCTTGGTGTGTTTTGTCTTCACTTCTTTCCACCATAGAAGTGTTTGGTGTTGACCTATTTGGTGGTTGCACATTTGAGGTGCATATGTTTCATTGAGGCCAAACTAGAGAAGGTTGTTTGAGAATGTGGTTGATATATATGCAATTTCAATTGTTAGAAAACTATGTGTGAGGTGATTTGATGCAAAATGATGTAAGTTTGATCAAGTGTTGTGATCTAAGTGTGAGCATGAATGCTTAAGACTACCAAAAGTAGTGAGAAAAAGGTGACTACATTTCAATGTGCCTAAAGTTGTTGGAGGCAGTGAGCCGAAGGTTGTGGATGGTGAAGGATTTTTTTGGTGGTTTCTCCTATTGCTTTGAGGTAGTGAACCTCCTTGTAACAATTTATTTCTATTCTCTTTCTATTTCAGAAGAAGTGATCTTCCTGGGCAGTGAGCCTTTATTTCTTTTAGACAATGATTTCTTTGGACAGTGAGCTCTTCCGATAGTGAGCCTTTTGTAAATGGTGTTGATATTCATATATATGTGAGTTAATCTCACAAGGGTTTTTCCTTGCTTAGGTTTTTTCACATAAAATTTGGTGTTCTATTGTGTATGGTTGTTGATGTGTTGATGTTTCATTTGTTTACATGCATGCCAATACTTAATAAGCATTTGAAGATTAATGAGGGTGTGAAGGTTTTAATGTACAACTTATTCACCCTCTCTTAGTTGTCCTATGTGTCTAACAAGAAGGGAACAACAAAACACAAAAAACTAAACAATCGGGAATAAAAATAGCACCTAGGTGGTTTTTAAGTTGTGGAAGCTCATTAGAGAATTCCAATCACCAACTAGTTAGTTCGAGTTTTTATTCCACTCATCCAGGTCTTTCTCCTCATTTTCCTTCTTAGCCACTATGATTTTATTCAACTTCTTAGCTTTATTCTTTTCTTCCTCCATCTTTATTTTCCTTCTTTTACTTTCTCTGTGCAAGATGTCTATAGAAGTAGTAGATCACTTCATCATTTCTTTGGTGATCGAAAGGACATGAACATGGACATGGTACATGAAGCACCACCATGTGGTGAGTTGTGTACCACCCACAGGGCCCACAGGTATGAGTCTACAGGTCTGCAAACGTACCAGTCTACAACCACAAACTTTACAAAAGATTTTTTATTTTTCTTTTGTCAAAACCTTTTCAAATTAATATCGACCCAATAATATATATTTTTTTACAAAAAAAAATAGAAATATTAAAAAGGTTGAATAAAATATCTTTTTGAAAAAATGTACCATCGCAATAATGGCGACCTAGCAGGTTGTACGGTTCCCTAGGAGATTTTGTTTTTCCTCGACGAATAACTTCTCGGATTTGGACGATTTGACAATTGATCTTAAGGTTTTTGGCCCTTCTAGAAACGATGGCAAGGTCGGATTTCACCCAAAATGCTCCAAAATTGTAGGTACCTTCTGGATCTGGAAACCACTCTTCAGCTTCAAATCCTCATAGATTTGGCCTCATGTGTTTGATTTGGATGAAACAAAAGGAAAAACCAACTTTCTCGAACCTTTTGAACTCAATGGTGAGCTTAGATTTGCACCAACAAGCTTTGATTTGAACATGCAATAAAGATCCAAAAAAAAGGAACCCCCAAAAAAACTGGTATTTCTATCAAGTTTTTCTGATTCTCCAGATATCATATGATGCAAGAGAAGACAATACTCAAATTTTCAATATTTACCAAGATCTCTCAAAAAAAGGCTATCCAAAGGCACCCAACCCGCTCTGATACCATATTAGAATTGGCTATGGAACAAGATCTAGAGACCAAATGGAAAGCACAAAGCGAGAATATGAATATGACAAGAATAAGATGTATTCTTATCAATTATGCAAATATGATTCAATGTTGTGTGTGTACAATGTATGAAAGACCCCTTGGTTATATAGCCAAGCTGAAACATAAGATCACATACGATTATGACAAGTGTCTTAATCATATGACATGAGACAACTTATCACTACCACCTAGGTCACATGTATTACAAGTCAAAAGATAAGATAACAACTAATGACAACTAACACTTTCTAGAAAGATTCCTAGGACCTAAGTAAACTTAACATGTAAATAAGTCCCCTAAGTCCCTTAGTAATGAATTAACTAGGTACAAGACTTTATTTATACCAACAGTGAACTCTATTTTTGGTTCGTACGAGACTACAATGCATCACAAGGATGTTCACGTGTTACACAGTGGTGCTTGGGCAAGAGCCTGTCACTTTACTCACAAGGCCTCTAAAGCTTGCTCTTTTTGTCCCTAAAAATCTTATCCTTTAATTCATCATAAAATACAAAATATAAGCAATCTCCCTTGTTCTCCCATCTTTGTCCCCTAAGCTTTGGTCCTTAAGGTGGTCGAGGAGCATTCGCCCTTGACGAGGGGTGTCAATTTTCCTCCACTACAATATTAATTTATATCAATTTGATATCATTGATATTAAATTTAAATATGAATTTATATAGGTTATCTAAATTATAAATTTGAACATTCATATAAATTATTTCTATAAATTTATTCAAACTTATATTGATAATTGATATCACTAGATATTGATTGATATTGATTACATCCATTCATGTCAATTGATATTGATTAATGTCGACCTATAATAATTGATATCAGTATGATCCATTGATATAATTTTGTATCAATCAGTCAACATAAATTTTATATCAATCAAATTGATATCAATTTTATATCAATGGATTGATAAAAATTTATATCAATTAATATTTGTGTACACTAAATCTAAATTTTAAAATTACATTGTTT